>JABUQX010021446.1:2500-10000 GCA_015478945.1 Trachelipus rathkii
TGAAACACAGAAGAAAAAAAAACAAAAAGAAAATAAGTAAACGAAAGAGTAGCATTTCTACAGTTCGAACAACACTGAAAATGCGAACATTAGGAAACAACAACTTAAATGCATTGAACCATTCAATCGAACAATAAAAACAATCGCTCAAACCTCTCTAATACTAAAGAGAATGAAAAAAAAAATGTATAAGAAAATTTTTTTTTTCCTCTAACGCGGGGGAAATAAATCTCAATGAACGCGGACAAATATCTCCCCCAACGCGTTTGCACATTTGAAAAGACGAAAATAAACATCTTTCACCTTTTCTTCTTCTTTTCTTATTCAGCAGAGACGGACTTGGATTACAAAGGAAGAGTAATAAAAGAGAAATTAGCCTTTTTCAAATAGGTATTTATGGACAGTTATAGAAGTTTTTGTGTTGCCTTCAACACATTAAATTAAAAGATTTGTATCTCTTAATTCTTATAATATATATATATATATATATATATATATATATATATATATATATATGCATATAATATATATATATATCTCTCCTATATATATAATATATATATATATCTTATATGTAACTATGTATATATATATCTTTACTATATATATACCAATATATATAATATATATATATATATATATATATATATATATATATATATAACTCTAATAGCATCTAACAACGTGCGTATAACCAAAAACTAAAGGACTGCCAGTAAATAACATTTTTGATTTCAACAAGCAATTCATTGATGAAATTTAAAAAATATTTTATGGACTAATGTTTATTAATAACACCTTAAATATTGGTATAATCTTAGTTCTGGCAGCGTACGCTCTCAGTAGCTTCCATTTCTGCAGTAGTACGAGAGCAAGAGTTACCAAATATTGTCGTTTTATTATGCTCTGCAGAAAATGTTCATCTTTGTGGTTTACCCTTGGGGTATCGTTTAGTTAAAAATTTAAACATTTGAGTAACTGGCTCAGGGCCTCCTTCGTACTTCTCAAAACGATAATTATCATACAGTTTTCAACTTTTTAACAATTTTAAATTTTCAAAAGCGTTTTTGTTTTTGTATTTTTTAATTTCATCTATAAAAATGTCTCGATTAATAAAATGTTATTTATTTTCCTGTAGCTGTTATAGTTTTTAGTTATATGCCTGGCTTAACCAAGGGACAGCTGATATATATATATATATATATATATATATATGTATATATATATATATATATATATATATATATATATATATATATATATATATATATATATATATATATAATATATAACCAATATATAACATATATAATATATATATCTCACACTCTTTGAGGAAGACCTAGCAAACACTGTGATGTGAGGTTTCCAAGACATTTTTTCGTTTATATTAAGGCTAAGAATGTTTATATTGTCAACAAGAGAGACAAGAGAACAGTCCCGAAAAAGATAGGAAAGAAGTTAAAAGAAGTGTCTTAGAGAGGAGATTTGTAGAAGTTGGGGTTTTAAGGAATTGAGATTCGGCCCCCACATGGAAATTCTACCAAGATCAGCGAGAATAGAATCGGAAAGGATTAAGATAAGAAGCAAATCTAGAAGCAAAAGAGGGAGCAGATTTGAAATTAGTTGAGAAAATGGAGTCATCGTCATATGAATTGATAGAGTTAGATTGGCAGCTGAGAAGATCATTGATGAAAAGTAGAAATAGAGTAGAAGATAAGACAGAGCCCTGAGGAAAACCACTATTGTTATGGAAGTAAGAAGAAGTCACTCCATCAACAGCAGCCGATATTGAGCGATTCGAAAGAAAGATAGACATACGTAAGCAAGAGAAGGAGCAAACCCAGAGGAAGGGAGCTTGGAAAGCAGTGTCGCCGGCCATGCCCGGTCAAATGCCTTAGATATTTCAAGCGCCATCACACACATCTTTCCATAGTCAATAAGTGTGGGAAACCATAAATCGGTTAGATAGGAAAGTATATAACCAGTAGACCTCCAGCGCCGAATGCCGTACTGGTGATCGGAAAGAAGAGAATGGTGATTCCAGGTGATCTAAGAAATGAGAATTGAGTAGGGTTTCAAAGACCTTCCATAGGACAAGAGCGAGACCTGTAGGACGATAATTTGAAGGATCAGATCGGCTACCTTTCTTCGGAACAGGTTGGATATAAAGTAAACCCTCACCTATCGCGAGGGATGCGTTCCAGACTACCCCGCGATAGGTGAAAATCCGCGAAGAAGCGGAGAGAGGAAAATATATATTATTTAAATACATTTTAAGTCTTTATACATGTACGTAAATATTTTCAATGCTATTATATATATATATATATATATATATATATATATATATATATATATATATATATATATATATATATATATATATATATATCCAATAGCGTGCCGTGCACGATCTTACATCGGCAAACTAAATAGCCCAAGCGAGTCTATTGTTCCTTTACAGTTTACGCGGATATCGGAGAGAGAGGGAATTCAATCCACACGAAAATTTACATGTACATACATATGTACATGTACACTTATGTATGTACATGTATGTTATATATGTGTATATTTTAGGCCTTTATACTGTTAAATCGGTTTTGAAAGGCTTCAGGATAGTGAAAAAGAGCTCGAGTGGCTAGCAAAACAATAATCTAATGCATTTGCCATGGCTGCTGGAGCAGAGATCTTATCGGCTATTTCAGAATCGTAACGAAGGACTGTGGGTGAAGTATAACTAGGGAGGCAAAACATTTTCTGTGCAACTTTCCATACTGAAGAAGGGGAGTTGTGAAATTGACAGTCGAAGAATACGTTCGAAAGTATTGTTTACGTGTTTGGCGATTAATTCAACGAGATCTGGCCGCAACTGCTTTAAAGATAATCATGTTTGAGGTGATGTGGGTATTTTGAATTGCCTGTAGAGAGGGATAGCTGTAACCTGATGAAAAGGAGCCCCATTACGCTCAGTCATAACCTCAACCGGAATTGGGCTTTAATATTACAGTAGGTTCGGTGCAAGTTCATTTAAGGCTATTGGGTAATGGTCACTGCCATATAAGTAATCAAAGCGGGACCAGGTGAAGAGATCCATAAGGAAATGGGAGCAAAAGGAAATATCTTTACACTATACAGGAAGAAGTGTGTGTATCTAAACGTCCATATGTTGGAGTCCTGTGCTAAGGCATTTAAAGGAAAAGGGGGTTAGGAGCTCAACAAGGATCTTAGACTTAAGACAGGGATGACGAAAACTGAAGTCTCTCAGTATAACAACCGGAGTGGGGAGCTGCTCAAAAAGGTCGGCTAAGTCAGTTTTAGTAAACTCACTACTGGGAGCCCAGTAGATCGAGCAGACAGTGATATCGATGGACAAATGGATACGTGCTGCCACTGCATGAAGTCTAGTTTGAAGAGGGGCTGGAGAATAAGAGATAGACTTATGAATGAGAATTCCTGCGTCTACTCTATCATTGGCACTTCTTTCTATAGAAGTTAGCGGCGATTTGTATTTTTATGGTTGAAAGAAGAAGTGATAACATAGTTGAAGTTCCTGCAAACATATGCACTTTGGTGTACATATGTTAATTAGTTGAACAAGTTCTTCAAAATTAGAGTAATAGCCACAACAATTCCATTGAAGGAAGGTGGCCATGCTATGTTATGAATATTATGAGGATAGTCATTTTGAGAGAATTGTCTCTATGTGGCTAGGGATGGTATTGGGGATAGATACAGATGAGGAGGAAAAGGCTGAGACGTGGGTCCCGACGATGAGGTGCAATAAATCCTGGCGGTAAGGAATAGTCGTACAACAGAGATTTTGATTGTACGACAGGTTTTAGGGGAGTTTTCTGCGGTATTTTGTGGAGGGACTTCGCCATGAATTCGAAGTAAGTTGAGTTCAACCAAGTCCATGCTATTATGTGGACTTGGTTGGTAGTTGGAAGAGCAAGAGTTTGGGAATGGAAGCCATATCAGTATTTGCCAGGTAAGCAGATTCAGAAAGTGCGGAGAATATGGGGCGTTTCCATGGAAGCAGGAGAGAAAGGTGTTTCTGGAAAGTATTATTTTTTGAGGGGATGTTGGAGTTGCGATATTGGGATCCGTTGGGTTACGAAAGTTTGATGCTTAGGACTTTGTCAGCGAGTCATCAGGTGGGTGATTTTGGGAGACTACAATTTGCGTTAAGAAAGAAGAATTCTGGGTCCCCTTTCATGCCGCCAACAGGTCCAGAATGCTTGGAGCGTTTGCGGTGTTTACGTTGAACTGTTTTCCATTCACTTCCCTAGGAAGCACAGGATGTATTAGAAAGAGAGTGGCTCAACACATCAAGCTCTATGTGAGAACTATAATCCATTTCATCCGATAACGCATAGAATCTTTTGGGAGTGCTGATATATAAAACTCGGAAGCAGAGTTAGAGGAGGATTCAAAAGAGCTGGAATAATCCTGCAATCTATCAAAGGATTGGTTGGTGGGTTGTTCGATAGCTGTGGTTGCTTAGGTACAATCTATTGATGTCAATGCTTTGTCTCAGGAATAGACTTATGGCGAGGTCTCTTCTGAGTTGCATTTTTTATATCTATGGCGGTGTGTTAAGCTTTAAAAATTCAGATGTTTTATATTTTAGCGAGTAATCTTTGCCTTGGTTCTTAAAGTTTTGTTTCTGTTTAGGGATATCTTTTTCAGGAGTTGGAGCAACCGAAGGAGACGGATTAGGTAACAAAGACATAGGCCTCTTACATGAGTTTGGCTAACTCATCGGGAGGGTATGTCGCAGAGTTTCTTGGCATGAAATGTTCTCCAAACTATGTGGAGGATGAACCAACTTAGTTTCATTGCTGGTTAGTTGAAAGCTAGTACTCGGGGTAGGGATGTTGACATCATTTTGGGTGGGATATTTTGTCAAGGGCTGTTTTTTGACTATTTAAATAGTCTGTAATACAAGAAATGCAGGTGAACAGGTTACAGCAACTGATCGAGTCAGGCTGGGATTGGGGGGAAGAGTTCTACTGGAATGAAGTGGTGTCGGTGGGTTGACCGGGGGTTGCCGGAGGGGCTGCTGCAATTGTAGCACAGGATTCCCTTGATTTTGTAGGATATTTGTTTTTGATCTGGTGTGATGGCATCTCTCCTGCTGTCCAATTTTCGTATGGTGGCATACCAAAACCTCCTGTTCAACAGATAAGATTGCATTTAAGGAAGCAGGCACTGTTTGGGTTCCTAAATAGGCTTTTGCATAGTGGATATGTTTTCAAGAGTGTGAAATTCTTCTCCACAGACTGCGTATATATCTTGAGGTTCTCTATAGTATTTTCGGGGGATGACCAAACCACTGGCATTTAAAGCAATATCTGAATCGAGAAACAAACGTACGAACAATGTATCTTATAAACCAAAATTTTCACCTTAGTAGATGGGAAAGTGTGTTAAAGGTAGCAGTACAACGAGTATTTGGGGTTGTCAGGGAGTCCCAACGTGGGGGAAATGCTTTTAAACGTTAGTCAACAGAGATAAATCTTTTCTGCTGTAGACGATTTCTTAGAATGACAAGCAATATCCTCGTCTTGCTGTTCTAAAGAGTAAATAGTACCTTTGGTTGCGTTTCTTATTTCATCAGGAGTGGAAATAAGAGGGATGATTCCGAAAGAAGTTAAGGATGACAAGGCAGAACTTTGATTCCAGGTAGTAGCTTGAACGAGAAGAGACACATTCCTTATTAACGGGACTGGAAAGGGGGGTTCTTCAATTCCTAAAGCTTTCCCAAATGTGGTGATGGTTCTTTGCTCAGTAAGAGTTTTGGAGGTGTGGATCGCAATAAGTAATACATTGGGAATGTTTGTGTTACGCTGGCATTCCCGAAGGGGGCAGAATATGGAGTAAACAATCGAGAACGACTAGGACATGGGGCACTTTTTCGGGGTTGCCCAGACAGTTTGGGCACCTGGGATATCGAGGGAGTACCAGGTGACTGATCGCTGGGGATAGACAGACGCCTTCCAAGTGAAGTGGAGGGAATCACGGTATTAACATTCGAAGTACAATTCAGAAGTAAGTCCATTAATCGATGCGGGTTCGGTAATTGTCTAAAAATCCAGATCAAACTCCGAGGCAGGTAAGGTTTTCCATGGTAATATTAAATCAAAGGGGCAAAGTCCCCCTGATGGGTTCGAACCGCTATGATTTTGTGTCTGGAGGACAAAGCTAAGAGATTGGGAGTTTCTTATTATAGATGTTCCAGAGGGGTCAAAGAAAAAGATTCAAACCCGGTGCTAGGTCGTGTGCATCCCAATTTACGAACTGGGGATGCGGTTCAAGCTCCTTCACACAGATGACGCCAGTGACCCTCTCCATAAGAAGGACGTGTCAATCGGCGTTCATCTACCCTCTTTAGCCTCCCTCCAAAAAAATAAGAAAAAAAAGAAATTATGTGGAGAAAAGGGTTTCAGACCATAATCCAAAATTAATATGAAAAATGAGGGGAAAGGATAAGGACTGAAAGATTACAATGTGACAATGTTAATGCACAATGCACAACAAATGCAGCATACTAGTGCTGGGGCCGGAGGGAGGCACAAGTCCCCCAGTAATGTTCTTTATCACTATGTGCCATGCTCTAGGTTGTATACCAAGAGCATAACACCATAATAAGAATCAATACCCCTGCTGGATATATAATATCATATATATATATATATATATATATATATATTATATATATATATATATATATATATATATATTATATTATATATAATATATTATAAAATATATTAATATATATATTATATTATATTATTATATATATATATATATATATATATAATAATATATATATTATATATATATATATATATATTATATTATATTTATATATATATATTATATATAAATTAATATATATATATATTAATATTAATAGTAATATATATATATATATATATATATATTAATATATATATATATATATATATATATATAATATATATATATATATATATATATATATATATATATATATATATTATATATATAATATAATATATATAATATATATATATTATTTATATATATATATATAATATTAGTACTTATATTATTATATATATATATATATATATATATAAACAATTCATTCGCTCGACTCTAAACTACGCTTCTCCAATCTGGCACCCACTACTGACTAAAAATAATATAAAGAAACCCCAAACTACACAAAACAATGCTCCAAGAATCATGACAGGATGCACATCAACACTACAACAAAACCCGCATGATGAAACAAAAATTCTACCCAAAGACACACACCTGGACATGATAGGCACTCAATTCTTTTCAAACCCAAACACCCCAACACCCATGTCACATTACATTCTCTAACCCTACCCACCACAGACTCAAACACAACCTCCTTCTTCACCAGCTCTATATTACAAACAAATACATTCCACCACCATTAAACAACACAACATTCACCAAACAAATCCACACGAC
>JABUQX010021446.1:22500-35702 GCA_015478945.1 Trachelipus rathkii
AACACGAAAGACGCATTCTCGTGTGAGGGTCCTTTAGTTATTCATTTTGATGGAAAACTACTTCCGAATATTTCTGGTGGGCCACTGAAGGAAGATCGAGTGGCAATTTTAGTCTCAGGTGACAAGATAGAAAAACTTCTAGGAGTTCCGAAAGTTGACCAAGGAAGAGGAGAGAAAGTTGCAGAAGTAGTTTTGGAGGCAATTCATGAATGGAAACTTCTGGATCAAATCGTGGGAATGTCATTTGATACAACAGCCGCTAATACAGGGCGGAAGAATGGAGCTTGCGTTCTACTTGAACAAAAACTGCAGAAAGATTTGCTTTGGCTACCATGTAGACACCATATATTTGAAATTTTATGTGGGGATATTTTCAACGAATTATTTGGCGTAACGTCCGGCCCAAACGTAAAGATATTTGGTAGATTTAAGGATTTTTGGCCAAAGATTGATCAGAGCAAATACAAACCATGTAATGACAGCCGACTGCAAGGAGAGTTACATGAACTCATGGATGATGCAACAACCTTTGTAAGTTTTATGTTACAACGAAAATCAGAAAATATATTCAGAGAAGACTATCGAGAGTTACTGGAGCTCACTCTGATTTTCCTAGGAAAGTTCCTCCACGTGGTACTAAATTCGATGTCCCGGAGCTATTCACCATGCGCAGTGGATGTCCAAATTGCTAAACGTTCTCAAGATTTATCTTTTTAGGAAACAGTTTAAGCTCACAAATTTTGAGAACAAATCCTGCCTTGAATTCGGTTTATTTGTTGTGCTGATATACGTGAAAGCCTGGATATCATGCCCAAATGCATGTGATGCTTCTATTAATGACCTCAATCTAATCCAAGCTCTTTCTAACTACAGTGCGACTTCTAATATTATTTCAAAAAAGGCAATTGCGGCAATAAGTCGTCATTTGTGGTACTTGGGACAAGAACTGGCTCCACTTGGTCTTTTCTCAGATTTAGTATCTGTAGAAACAAAGCGTCGAATGGCGGAGCGGTTGCAAGAACAATTAGAACATGTATCTCAAATAAGAGAAGGCAGATCGTTCAGATACACCGGGACAGAAGATGATCTGACAAACAAAACACTCGACTGTTTTATCGGATCTGCTTCCCTTTTCTTTTTTGAAGTCATGAAGTTAGATACTTCGTTCTTGGTCGAAAATGTGGATTCGTGGAAGAATATTAAGTCTTTCGAGGAAGCAAGAAAGGCAGTAATGGCTCTTAAAGTTGTCAACGACAGTGCCGAACGAGGAATCGCCCTTGCTTCCACTTTCAATTCTTCAATAACTAAACTGGAAGATCAGAAACAATACCTCTATCAAGTTGTAGAACATCACCGGAAACAATTTCCAAACACCAAGAAATCCACACTTTTTGCAACTAAAAACCGAGCGGACTAAAAAAATAATGAAAGTTTGTAATTTTCAATTTAGTGAATTTAATTTAATTTAGTGAAAGGAAACATTTATAAAGGATATATCATTTTTAATATTTACTTTATTTAACTTGTGTATTTTTTCATAAATCCAACGGAGAAAAAAAAAGTGTAACTGGGTATTTATGTAAATTGTTGCATACCAGGATCAATATCTTTAATAAACCATATGTACACCTACTTAAATTTATGTATTAAATAAATTTTAAATTTATATTTTTTGTTTAAATTATCCTCGTCTTTGGTTCCTTAAAATAAAGGTGTCATTGAAGCTGAGATAAAATCCGAAAATCAACTTTTTAAAACTTTGTATTAGAGGTAAATTTAGTGTAAGGATTGAAGTCACCATATATCTCTCTGCTTCTATGACACTCACAGAGATCATTTTAGAACCATTTTAAAGCTTTCCAGAAGTTCTATAACTATTATTCAAATCATTTTAAACTGAAAGGTTAAATAAAAATTATATCCCGAGACAAAAGTCACAAAATCAATTTAAATTGGTGGAAATGTCCATGTATGGTAAAATTTCAACCTCGATGATGGAGTTGTAAATATTATCATATCCGTTTGAAATTTTTTGTGCGATGTTTTTTCATCAAATGGAACAATAAAATTAATGCGCACCTACACATTTAGACGTTTGAATATTTTGAACCACACTAATATATATGCTAAAATTATCTTGCTCGTTTTAATCAGGTACTTAATATATATATATATATATATATATAGTATATATATAATATATAGTATATATATATATATATATATATAACAAGAAAGAAAGACACAACGTAGAGAGAGAGAAGAAGAGAGAAAGACAAACGAGAGAGAGAGAGAGAGAGAGAGAGAGAGAGAGAGAGAGAGAGAGAGAGAGAGAGAGAGAGAGAGAGAGAGAGAGAGAGAGAGAGAATACATAAATTCTATTTTAATTTAATTGTAAAAACTGTTATTTATATTATTTATTAACATAGCATTAATATTTATTAATATAATGACATATATTAACAATATACAATCAATATATGAAAATATAATAACGGAATCTTTTATATAACTAGATGTCCGTGCATGTCGTTTTGAACGGGATAGTACAGTTTTTTTTTTTTATTTTCCTGACCATCCCCCATCGTTTTAATAAAAATGTCAATATTGTCTTGCTTTGTAATAAAAACTATCAATATATTGCGTATTAGAAGGCAATCATAAATTATTCTTAACCCACATTTGTTTATCAATATTTGTAGTTCTAATTTTTTGTTTTGTCTGTGTGCTAACCGGAAATTTTGTTGTTCAATGTCAGTGGTTTAAGTTTCATATTTTTTTAAATTTTAAATTTTACTTTTTAAAGCTTTAAGTCTATCCATGCAATGTCAAAGACACGAAACTGCAGATTTAGTGAATAACTTCAGAAAGAATTCAAATTTATTAAACTGGACAAGCTGTGTAGTGATGGGACAAGAATGGCAGCCAATGTCACAGTTGTAATGTTCATTTTTCCCCAACACTTTAAAGTTCATTTTTTCCGTCAAAGAGGCAGAACCAACATCTATAGGCAATCACAAACATAAGTATATTGAGAAGCCTCTGGTTTCAGTTAAAAACATCAACTCGTTTATGGTGAGACCTTATGATGACAGTGCAGTCGATTAAATTGCAACATGTGAAACTATTGTTGCTTATCATACTGCGCGTCATGACCAAAGATTTCGCTCAAATGACTGCTTGTCGACACTGAGAGACCAAAATTTTATTCAGCACGCACCAATTCAGAAGCAGTAAATAATAACGATTTATCACCACACATATTAGACGAAGCCACGGAAGATTTGAATAAAGAAAAAAGCATAAATGTCACTTTAGATGCATAAAAAAAAAAAAAAAAAAAAAAAAAAAAAAAAAAGCAGAACTTTTTCCAATCGTTGTTCGGTGCTTGTTGACAAATTGTGGTATTCACGACAAAATTTGACTTTATTTCCTTGGTGAAACATCCTAACTGCAATGTGTATGTTGAAGTGACTAATTTGTCTTATAAAGCAAAACTGTTACTTTGTTTGCAGATAACACGAATATCATGTTAGTTTGGTGGTTGCAAAAGACTTTGCAAAAAAATGTGTGGGAAACTTGAAACAACTGAAACAATCATCAATTTAACGACAGTAAACTAAAGGTTTGAATTCATCCGGACAGTCGTCAAGCTATTTTTGTTCGAGGTAAGAAAAAAAGATGTTAGCGAAAGTAGTTGAATTGAGGGTAATTTAAAAAGGCGAAACTTTCCCCTCACTCGAAATTCAAAATGAGTATTCTTAATTCAAAACTAGAAGTTTAATCTCTTTTAATCTTTTTTATATATTTTTAAAATTCTGTAGGCAATTGTTACTTATGATACGGACTGGAGATCGAACCCTCTAATCCTTTGCTTGGGTCTAATTTCTGTAGTTCTGGGAAATTTAATCATAAAATTGCAGGCCTCAGATTCCGCATACACAAAAGCCTTTCTGGTTTATTCTGAATGGAAGTGTTTCCTTGAAGAAACCCCTTTCTCTGTAACTTTTCTGCTTTTAATTCCTTTCTCCGTCTATAACCGTTTTGATAAGCTAGTTTCTTCGTTTCTCGATAACATCTATCACCCTAAAACCAATATATTTATGATATCCCTAAACTTCCTATTAATGTTCGGCTTTCTTACATTGGATCACTTTTCAATGGTCTTCACTTACGGATTAGAAACATGTTAAACCAAAACTTTCCACAGTGCAATTTTATATTAACCTGTTCATCAACAACTTCAATTGGATTAGCTTTATCACAAAGGTTAATTAAGAAAGTGGCTATCTATACATGAGCTTGAGGTCTCACATCGTTTTTAAATATCAATGCTGCAGACGCGTAACGTCGACTTATGTGGGTGCAAAACTAGCAACAGCAGTTTCAAACTAGCTACAACTTGAAGATGCGAGCTTCAACACATGGGTTTTCCTTTCGAACTGATCTTTTACCATCCTCTCACCCAAACATTAAAGATCGCACTCTAATGTAAGACTAAATCACCTCTACTATTCTCTATCAGAAACTTCTGGCATTCTTTCCAAAGATACTTCTACAGGAGGAAGAACTTATAATTGGGTAATTCTTATATATCAAAACACACATAAACGTACACTTAACATCTATAAGACATTTTTTTCTGATTCCTTTTCTTCTCGTCTTTTCCTTTCTTTTTCTCTCTTTTTTCTTTTTCTTATGATATGCCACGCAGGCTTCATTTATTGTATTTTTATGTTTTATATCTTACGTTTACATATTACACAAACTTAACACTAATTTAGTCGATTATGACTTCACATGCTTTGTTATTTCTTTTTTTATTTTCATATTTTATATCAAATCTTTTTATTTTATCTTAGTGATTAGAATTCAATTTTGTATTGCTAACTCATTAAATTTATTATAATAGGTACTTTACAAATCCTTTTTGTTCCACAATGACCGAAATGTTGTACAATGAATAAATTTTCATTTTCTGGTTGATATCTTATTATTATCGTTATTTTATTATTATTTGCGTTATGGATTATTAATTATTATTATTATTATTATCTATATATTATTATTATTATTATTTTATATTATTTATCTATATACTATATTTATATTATATAGCTAATTGTTCAACATTATATAATATATATATTATTACTATATATCATTATATATATCTCTATAGATATATATATAGATACACTTACTTAATATATATATATATATATATATATATATATATATATATCTTTATTTGTGATGTGTGTATTGTATATATATATTATATTAAATTATTATATATATATATTATATATTATATATATATATATTATATATGAGTGTGATTTACAATAACGATGCTTTTGGGCAAGAGCTGAAGAGTGAGAAAGGGAATTTTCATGACGTAGCAGTCAGTGTTCCTTGCTCCAGAGTTTGGAGCGGCGACTACTCACATCATCATGAATTCTCCGGAAAAGGTAACAGTAGAATTGGGAGTCGACAGTTTAATCTCAGCCTTGTCAATCTACAATGACTCATTTTTGTCTGTCCAACTTTCTTACCCAAGATTTCACCGCTGAGCTCATTTTTACACGTCTACTATTTTTCCATACTACTGTCTCGATTCATGTCAGCATTTGATTCACCGAAACTCTGGTGAATAGCATGTGGGCCTCTGGTTTTCCCAGTTAGAAAAAAAACTATCGTCTTATGACTTTAACCCCTGTTGTTTCCAAAATATTTGAATTTTTCATTAATAGATAAATTTGCAAAGATTTTAATAAAATCTTAGTTTTACTTCAGATCGTCATGGTAGCTTTTGTAATGAATGTTTGACTAGTGATTTTCTTTCCTTTCTCTCAGACTATTGGTCTCTTTCTTCGTTCGACGAATCATTTGCAGAGTCGCTAGACTTCTGGAAAACTTGCTTTCTAAATAAAGTTTAACACAAAGTTTTGATTTTCAACCTTCACTCTTTCAGTATTTGTACTCCTCTTTGTAACCTTCTCTTAGATTCCTTTCCAGCTGTTTTAGCAAACTATTGTACACGACTAACATTCATCCTTTAAACCAAACAGTAGTTGTGTTCTGTTTTATGTTAAAGTTACTCCTCCTTTTCATTAATGATCTATCTGTCATATCATCACCTATTCACTCTGATACCGATAACTACAGTCTTCATTACAACTTCAAATTGCTGATGCCACGAGGTTGGGTATATGGGAATGCACCTTCTTAGTTTTCTTGTATTTCTAATAGGGCCATAAAAAACAATTTTGTTTTTAATGCTACAAAACTCGGTCATTTCATATTTCTATTTGGCAGAATGTTCTAAACAATTCCAACATCCTCTAAAATACAACTCTAACCATCCTCTTCCCATAATATTCTTGGAATTTCCTTCTCTCGTGGCCGTGGTCATCCTTCAAGAGAACAAGTTGATTCTCTTACCAAACCAGTTCTAAGTGGTTGGGTGGTCTAAGACGACTGTAAAATTTCTTTTCACTACAATAGCTGCTCGCTCTTTATACGAAAATCTTTTCCCTTTGATTTTTTGCTCTTTATACTGTAATTTTTTCGTCCTTATATGGAGTGTCCATCACATACTTGTATCTGGGAAGGTTCTACCAATAAAATAATAATAATAATAATAATAATAATAATAATAATAATAATAATAATAATAATAATAATAATAATAATAATAATAATAATAATAATAATACCCAATAATATACCCAAATCGTCGAAAGGAAAATGGCGTCAACAGGAAAGCAAGGGTCAACACAACATAAAAAAAATCCTGCTACGCCCGCCGAGGCGTTAGAATAGTTGGTTAGGTTAGGTTTGGTTAGGTTAGGTTAGGTTAGTATAGGTTAGTTGGTTAGGTTGAATTAGTTAAGTTTTGTTGGATTCGTTTAGAGAAACTCTAAAACACCAATAACCATTTTGGGTCATAGGTCCTAAAAAACAGGTTCTTGAAATAGGATGGAATACGAGAGGTCCTTCTCTCCACTTATTCATCCATCTCCACTCTTACGTGTCCTCGCCAATAGCATTGTGGTTTCGAATTTGTGCTTCAATCGCTATACCCCATCCCCCGATCATTAAAAACATTGTCTTAACATACCGACCCCAGAATTTACTGTTGGTGCCAATTCATACCATTGGAACATATAGCCATACTGGTAAATTAGAACCATTTCTATTTTCCGACACTCACTTTTAGGCTGTGATATATGTTAAACTTCTGCAGGTAATTCAAGACTAAGTTGTGCTAATCTTGAAGTCTGCTATTATAGATTAATATATATTATTATATAATTATATATTATACTATATATATATATATATGATATAATATATTAATTATATATTATATATAATATTATATATTCATTATATATATATATACATATATATATATATTAGTATATATATATATAATACTTATAGTATATTGAATATATATATATTGATATAATATATTTATAGTATATTATACATATTAGATCAATGTGTAATATATTACGTATATATATCATATATATATATTATTATATATGTATAATATATATATATGATTATATATATATATATTATATATATATATTATTATATATTATATATATATATTATAGTTTATATATATATAGATATATATTTATTGTCTTGGGTAAAATACACGAGATTTAGGTGAGAGGTGATGCTAAAAAAAAAACGCAAAATGGAGCGAGGAGGATCTCGCCCTAGGGCGCGAGCCGAGGGGGAGGTGGGGCCTTGTGGGGGGGAGTGGGACGTAGGATGGGGACAAAGGGGACGAGAAGAGCGAGGGTAGCCCGCGGGGAGGAACACGGACCACTGAATTGCTGGTCTAGAAAATGGGCCTCGTGGCGAATGAGAGAGGTCGATGAGTGAGGGGGCGGAGGAGCGGGGAGTTGGGAGAGGTCGGCGACGGGGATGGGAGCGTACCTTTTTATACAGGCAATTCTTAATTTCAAACTATATCAATCGATGAACATTTATGTTATTGAACTTTCCGTCTATTGTCTTCTTTGATTTATCCGATACAGATTTTTGAGCAAAATTTCCAACTATAGCTTTTGAGTTTGAAAGAAGAATAGAAGTATCCATCTCTTACCGTTTTCGAGTTTATAACTTAGAAACCGCGAAGATCGAACGTCGAAGGGGTCTATCGACGAAGACACCGTTAGTAGTTAGTCAGTCCTCCGATAGATTGCTTTTCCTTATATCCGAGGGTGGGAATTTGTCCGAAACTTTCCAAATAACTTAGGTTAGAGTAGCGGATCAGTCGATTCGTTGTTCTTCTCTCTCTGACTGTCTTGTCCCTTAAATTAAAATATATCGACCGGTATCTAGCAAGCATGCTCAGGAGTTTGCGATCACACATTTTTCCGACTGATTTAAAACCTTGCTTTTCACTTTTACTTTCACGGGCTCCCTGTCATCGTACGTCCACGTCGTAAAGCCCGGAAATATCTTTCGATTATCGGTCCTGAGACAAACGGCGCACGGCGATATACACGACGAATGAGAATCGACAATATAGCTAGAAGCGAGATAGACAAATCTTACTTAATGAAAAACTTATATATGAGCGAAGATTATGTATATCATGCTGTTAAATTATATTTTTTTTTGCTGTGAGGTAGGGAGTAACCATAATATTATGAATTCTTTTATTGCGAAACCTAGTCGCCATCCATAACGCGATATTATCGAATTGACAATACAACAGGTGCTAATAGGGGTACAGGTAAATTGTTAGTTAGAAGCAATAAAAAGATATGTGTATTGATATATTACATTACCAAAGGAAAGAAACGATGCTGAAGATTTTTCGAAAAGTTATATGGTTGAAGAGGTCAGGTTTTTTTCCTGCACGTTCGTGAGGATGTCGTAAATAATAATTCATCTCGGCATGATTTCTCTGTAAGCGTGACAAATGAGAAAATTTTTTAATACAAAAAAATCTTCTTGTGGCTTTACAACTCTGTGCGACATGTCCGTGCGAACTCGCGCCAACTGTCTTTTTACACTGCCGCTGACCAAATGTGGCGCCGGATCAACGTTCGCTGCCGCATAGAATATAGAGAAAGAAGAAACGGAGAAATGATGAGGCAGAGCGACAGGACAGAAAACCCTGCCGAGAAGTATAAAAAGAGACTTCCGAGGAGTGAGATGCCGCCGAGGAGATGAGAGAGGAGAGAGAGAGAGACGAGAGAGAATAAGCTCGTAAATTAAGACTTTTGTCCCCTCTGGTTGAAGTAAGTGATAACTTGAGAAGGTGGGTGTTCTATTTTGGCAGAACACACTCGTCTGTTTTATGGTTCTTTCAATATTTATTTGGCTGTGTCCTCTCTTGCTATACTCTGTCTCTCTACTATCTCTCTCTCTTAATACTCTTCCTTATCCTTCTCATATTGATGTATACATACGGAACCCACATACCATTATTATTCTGATATTAGTAGTTACAATATTATTACTTATAATTATCATGGGAGGGAAGATATTTAAGTTATTCTTCCACACAGTAATCCCACTCAAGTTGAGCGAGGTTTCACATGCTCTGCACAGTCGTGACGATGAACTTAGACCCGAGGTCCAAAAAGATTTCTCGACACTATTCCGAACCTTCGCCGGGGTGGGCGGACTCATTCAATACGGCCAAAGCAGCTAAAACGCAGATTTGGTTGTTAGAGGCATATAGAGAAGCGCAGAAGCGCGGACTAGAACATAACCACAAAACTAGTTAATCTCATTTACGAAGAGATGGACATTAGGTCGAGGTACAGTGCGGAATACGTACGCAATGACGCAAATGAAATACTTCTGCGTTCCAAAAAAACTCCCCGAAAAATTGTCAACACATATTGAACAAAAGAGGGAATGTGGTAACCGCAATAGATAAAGAAGACTTATTCGAGTAGGCGAATTAGATGACTGATATGATGCGACAGTCCGGAGGTTTGGATGGCAACGGAGAAAAGACAGCGAGGGCGAACGTGAAATAACGTTCCGAGAAGTCATAAGGCTGGATATGTGTAGTTTAATGGAAGAACTGACTTAAGAGCATGAGCGCATATGAAATGTTCTAGACACAATGAATCAACTCGCCTGTGAAATATCAAGCTCTAGCACTCATTTAACTTGTCCGACCCTATACTGGCCATTTGCGGTCTTACGGCTTGTGTATGATTAGATGCAATTTAGTGTAATCATTTCATTCGCTTGTTTGATGTTTTGAACATAAAATTAAGTTTCAGCAAAGTCGAGCTACAGTTCATGGGGTAAGAAGTGAGCCCCGACACATAGCTTTAGGAATGTGGTGATTGGTTCACCTTTTCTCCAAGATTTAATGTTTGGAGACGGTATGCTGTAATTTCATAATGGGTCCATGCTTGATGTGGACGCCTCTAATTAACCAGCTCTTCGTTGGCGCTGATCCTAGAGTACTATTATTAATGTTTTACGAACATGGACGACCCGGGGGTGATGTTAATGTTACAAAAAAAAGATATGCCGAAGCACTGTAGCTCTGCGAGGAAATAGTATGGTCGTATTCTTGGGAAGTATAAAATCATTTTTACGATCCCACGACGTATTTAGTAAACTTTTATGGCGCTGACAGGGAATCTTAGCGGTTAACAACTTACGGTGTAGGGTTCATGACAGCAAAAATATTATCAGACCGCCACGGGCGGGCTATGCACATTTGTTAAACACGATTGAGGAATCCCTCTACCTTTATTATTTCGTCTGGCCTGCCAGCGGTGTCCCCGAGACCGAAAATGTTAGGTCAAGCCGGAGCAATCCGTTCGAAGATCGCATTTATCTTATCCTCGCAGTCAACGGCAAACATCTCGGAATATTATTTTGGAGCGGAGCGATCGTCCCTCACAAAAAAGCAGTTACCGAAGCGCGCCAGATAATAGGAGAGGCAAGACGCGATCTGCCTCGCCGGCCAGGCGCAAGACTTTTTATATGTATAACTCGCACGAGCATTAACGGGGTTTAACGAAGGAAAAATATTAAAACTTGGAGATCGCCTTGTATAGTAAGCGGCTCACTGATTTTGATGTTTTTCCAACATTGGGCTGCTATTTATTTATAAGCAAATTATAACACCGCATATGCTAAACGGTAGTGTTCGCCCCACACCTAAAAAGAATTTATATTTTTTATAATTGCTTTGATATTATGAAAAAATGTTTATGATTATGAGATAAATTTTATTTCACTTTTTTACTAATAATAATTTCAAAAATATGGTAACCAAAGCATGAGCCTATCGCCAAAACCACTTTGCCCCAGTCTTGGTCGAAGGTCTACGGAGTCGCGGCGCAAAGGGAAAGCCGTTGGGTATCGAATGTCGTTAAGGACAAATATAATCGGGGTTAGAACTCTCAATAGCTCATTCGATAAACGCACATCTAAATCAACCGAGAATATTGCTTTCGAAAGATTCCAACGATGGAACAAGCGTACTAGCAATGAGCTGAAGAAGACAGTTTCTCATGCGACGCGCAAGCCTGATCGGGCCTATCGGCGCCTAATGCTTAAACTTTTAAAATTTGGAAGAAAAGAGAAAGTATAGATTTGTCGATAATACCCGCAGCTAGACCACTTTGTCTCGAGTCAGGACGCCCTGAGCGCGTCGCCAAGAACAGGCAAAATTTCTCGCCTAATATTTTTTATTAGTAGTTCCTGTGCCTACCCTTGAAAGCTTGGTTCACTATTGATTTCCCGCTCTCGACCTCCAAAAAAACTAATGATTTCTCTGATTGAAAAAATGAAAGTTAAGACATAATAAGAATAAAATAATATAGACTTTTATATTTTAGTAGGTCTCTGTGGGGACCACGCGGTAAGTCAGCTCAATGAGAGAGTGTAGAGGAACAATGGTCGGAATTTTGTTATCATTAGTAACGTCGCTTCGCTGAATTATCGTTATTAGAAAGCAATATCTGACAATCGAAAAAACTTATTATACCGTAGTTCGGTGGTACGAATGGTGGAATTGTTTAGGGTTGGTAGGCAAGATTGTGAAGAAATGATTCCTGAACCGCGCGGACCTTAATCGCCATTCTGTGACTTGAGGACTAGTAAGTGTCAACATTGTGTAACATGTATTGAAATCTCGAAATGCGAAAGAAGAGCCCCGTGGAAAGCGTTAGGGCGCCGCCAGTCCGCTTGGTCCGCAATAGCAGAGATGTGGAGCGATGAAAGCACGTGGTTTGGGAGACATAGTCCCTGGTCGAGAATGCATGGTTCCGCAGAAAGTTGTGGTCGGAAATGCGAAAACTGGTTTTCGCGGGGCGGTTTAAAGCATATAAAAGCCTACTACTGTTATTGATTTATTAATCATTTTACTGAAAATACGGGGCGAGGAATTATAAACCTTCGCACACTTGCTCTTTACCGCTATTTCGATTCAGCCGAGAGTGAAACCACCTCGGGCGAGCTTTCTTGAACTTGCTTGAAAATGCGACCGCAAAAATTCCGTACAGGACGACCGAATCAATAGCCCTGAACATTGACCAAGTATTGGTCGAAGAAAGTTTATGCCGAAGTCTGTTCCCGCGGGTGCTCAAAAACCGCTAAAGTTGTTTAGAATAATGGCGAACGGAATACGAATGTTTACAAATCTTTGTTATTTTCTTTAGAACCAGCATGAAACTTTTAATGAAAATTGAAGCGAATTAATAAGAAAAAACATTGACATCAAACTCGTTCTCTTGTAACGCTCGCAATATCAGAGAAAACTGAGAATTCTCTCATAAAATAACGCCGGGACATGTCACACCAAGGGGGCTGCACCCCATGGCAAAACCCACAGAAACGCCTTTCTGCCGAAATGACTTAAAAAAAATATGTTCGATTTCTTTAGTTTCCAAATACTGAACGCGTTATGTGAAAACTCACAAAATATGGGCAGAAGTGGGTCTTGCAAACCGGAAGGAATGCTGCGCAAAACCCAGCGATCCTCTCAGCCCCAGGCGACCCGGCAAGACAAGAACCGCTTGTGCAGGATGCGGTGGAGGAAAGAGATGAAGAGACGATGTGTGGAGTTGCATTCGCGCCAAATCACTCATCCATGCGAAAAAACGCGCGCGAAACGAGAAGAAACCAGATATATTCTTCAGCTAGGAAAAAGAGTTATTGCATAGCCGAGACGGGCG
>JABUQX010021447.1:0-36347 GCA_015478945.1 Trachelipus rathkii
GAAATATATATATATATATTTATCTAATATATATTTAATATAATAATAATGTTTATAGCTATAATAATATATAGTATTTATATTATATATATTATTATTATATTAATATAATATGAATATATATATATAATAATTTGATAATATATATAATCACTTACGCGTCTTTAAACAAATTACATAAAAGTTATATTATATAAATAAATAATTATATTATATTTATTATATTTATTTAACATGATAATAATAGAACCTAATACGGTTAATTATTATTATATATATAATAATAGGGCATTGCAATATCATTTATGAATATAATTTACAGGATAGTGAGAGGTAAGTGCAAATGATGATTTTAGTATATAGTGGATATAACTATTGAAATTTTATAATATAATAATTAAGTGTTAAAGTAAAAAAATTTTATGCATTAAATAATATTATTATTATATATAATAATATTTATTTTTAGGTCTGCAGTTTTGGTTAATAAAGCTATTATTAATAGCTATATTTTTAAATTTAATGCGTAGATGTGCTTCCATTTCGGTTTCGCTCTCATATAAATTGTTTCTAATAAAATGATATATATATATTAAACAAAAATAGAATAATTAATACCTTTTGTGATAATATTAAATTTTAAAATCGCAACTTCTTGCAATTTAATCATTCGAGGTTCGAGAGCTATGTTCTATACATAGATGTGTCATAACTAAGTAGTCGGTACTCTGTGGCGAGATATATCAATTAAGGTCTGTGGCAGGTCTATTTTTCATATCTTAATCTAATTTATCTTATCATATATACTATTCTATCTATCTATTACTTATTAATATCTATTAATCATCTAATTTATTTAATTGATATTAGAAGCCAAATATTTTCAGATTTTTATTTATTAAAGATTTTATGACTGAAAAACCTCAACTAAACTCTTTCTCTCCCCCTCTCTACACAATAATAATAATAATAATAATTCTCTCATCAATGGACATATTAACGTTAACAATGAATTTTTTAATTATGATCATTGTATATATTCTCATCTCACTCTCTTACCACACACCTATCTATCTAAATTACATATCATATTCATATCTTATCTAATTAATATCTATATATTAATCATATATTTTATCTTCTATCTTATCATATTTATATATATATTAACTTAATGTAATTGTGTCTCAGAATTTAATTTATTTTTAAATGATTTTGATTTGATTCTCCTATCTATCTCTCTCTCTCTCTCTGCTCTCTCACTTTCACATCTCACTTACTCTATCACATCTCTAGCTCATAATAATAATTCTAATATCAATTCAATAATAATTAATACTATACTCATCTTCAAATAATAATTCCTTATTTTTTTTTGGCATAGAAACATAAATACTAGTAAAAATATATATAATGATCTAATTTAATATTACTTATAAAAAGAATAGAAAAAAGATAAATACTCAAAATAATTAAAAAAATTAATTCATGCACTGGTCCTTAGTTTATGTGGCTATTTACAGAACACTGAGAAAGGGTAGGTTACATCAGAGGTACAGATTAAAGATTTTGTTTGGTTACATATATCATCAATGTTAGTTTATTATTTTTATGTTTAACTGTTAAGTCAGGCTATAGGGTTTAGAGTCAACATTTAAATTTTAGACCAACTTATGAATATATGTTCACCGTCATTTTTTTATCGTATTTAGTTTAATGAGAATTCTCAGAATGTTAGGTTGTGATAAGATACTGATAGATTCTTTGGTAGGTTTATCTAAATATTATTATGTTAATGTAAACTTACAAAATATAATAAATTTATTGCGCTCTATACCCGCCAGTTTACTTAACCAATCTTTTTATAGATAAGCAAGATGTGAAGATAGAAAAAAAGTGGAAAAAGGAAAGACTAAAACTGTTTTCTAGCGTACTTTTGTTAAGGTAACAGATGTTTAAGTTTATATTAGCATAGCTATTATGAACTATAAGAGAAATAAAAAAATTTGTTAATAAGTTATGCAAAATTTTTATTTCGAATAGCATTAAATAAAGGGATATTTATGAAAAAAGAGGAAAAGTAATTTTAAAATTCTGATATGAAAAAATTGTGTTATGGTTGGCTTGGTGGGCTACTCTTGTTACTCCGTTTTAGCTTGTATTGGTAATTAATCATCACTTGTTGTTATGCTGATCAATGTAAAGAGCTAAATAGATATTATATAAAAACAAATGGGTGCTTGTACACCTCTATAAATTTTTTTTAATTTTCCTAGCAAATAGCACATAATATAAAATAGACGGTGGTGAAAAAATTTCTATGTTGTCTTATTATTATATCGCGTGATTTAAACACTCGAGAATCACTCTAGTGGAATGAATTATGATAAGAAAGAGCAGAAATTGAGTCAAGTGGACGGTCAGCAGATTTGTAGCGTCTGCTAATGGGGTGCGCTGTGTGAGCGTTGGTCCCAGTGTGCACTATGGCAGAATTCATGTTAGATTTATTGTTGATAAATATATAGCATCTATTTTACCACTATAGTCGTTGTTTGGTACGTAGGTTTGCTAATTAGCTATTAACAAGAGACTATTATAATTTAGCTAAGCTTTTTCACAGTATCAAAAAATGTTTCTAATAAATTCTACATTTTACTCGTTGCATGTTAGAAGTACACCTGACAAATTCTTATTAACTGAATTTAACTTTGATGCTATGTTTATTACAATGAATTGATTCGGCTAAAATATATGATTTGATTAATTAGTTAATCAATGATGGATCACCAGAAATAGGAAAACTTTGGTTATGATTTTGTACGTTATTTGGTTATATATTGAACTATCTGTTAATCGAATCTATCTATCTTATCTATCTAATCAGGCTAATCTATCTATTTGTCTGTATTATTCTTATAAGATATATTCTTATATCTTATAATCATAGGTATTAATCTTATATGTTGGATTTATAACTGTTTGAGTCCAGAATCAAAATGTTTTTAGATTAATTTGGCATGCATTATGTCAGCTTATTACATACATTTCAATATATAACAAAGACTCAGATAAGGCTTTTTAATGTATATATATAGTTTATTAATTAGCACTATAGATATTATATTCTATAAGGTTAATGTTTAGTTATAAATATGTCACGTTCATATAATATATAACGTTTTAATATAAATAGTGCTAAGTAAAGCATTATATAAGATGCAATATATATTATTATATATATGAGTGGGATTAAGTGAGGTATGTGTGAGTTGGTGGAGTTGTTTTGAGGCTAGTTCTTTTTATTCTGCTTTATGTGATAGTCTATAATATAATCTTTATTTACTTTAATAATAAAATTAAAAATTCTTTATTCTTTTAATATTTTTTTAGTAATCTTTTGTATATTACAACTACTCATTCACTATCTCTATCACAAATACTTTTTAATATAAAAGTATAAAATTATAATAAATGAATATGAATATAAATGTTTTATATAAGAAAAAAATGAATAAACTTTAATAAACTAGGCAATTGTATAATATAAATATGTATAGAAGCATATTAATTAATATTTTTAAAAAAAAAATTATTAATTATATATAAAATTGATACAGGAAGTTTCCTAAATAATAAGATGATATATATATTAAAAATATATCTTATTATTGAAATATAATAATAAAAAATGATTATATAAGGGCATAATATATAATATGATTTAAATGTAATATAAAAGCATGAAATAAAGAATGCAATAAAATATAATAAATATTATGGTAATAATAAATATAATAAAAATCTATAGAAAGGAAATTATGAAGCTAACTATGAGGTAGGTCATAGGCAAATTAAGAGGTGCGAAGGGCTTTTGTTAATATTTAATGAGAATTCATTTGTATTATTGAATAAAAATATATATTATGTATTGCAATTGACAATCATTTATTTTTAGTTTTCATTAGATTATTATGATATAGTATTTACAAATATTAAAATGAGGCTTTAATGGTCATCGATGTTATAGTAAAAGACGGGAGTAAATATACACATAACTTAGTTTACTTATACTCCTCAATAGTATGTAAATTAGTATATTATTAATGATTTATGATTATATATATATAGTATGAGTTATTAATATAGTATAGTAAGTATAAGCAGGTCAAATATGATAGTCTAGTCAAAATAGGTTTAACATTAGCTTTGGTTATGACAATGTAGTGTATGCGAATATGTATATTTGCTTAAGGGAAAAAAATAGGTGAAGGTGTCATCTTGCAAAATAATTTATTAGTTTAACCGCTAATAGGACAGTTTTGTGTCGGTGGCCGTGTGGTATTGTGCTAGTGTAAAAAGGCGTCGTTTATCTCGCGATAGGAACCTTTAGGGGGCAGAGATAATTAATTAGATTTATAGATTCGAAAGCTATTACTTAGAAAAGAAACAAAATAAAAGAAAGTGAAATAGTAGGTTATATTAAAGATCATTAAAGCATAATATCTCAATAGACAACAGAAATCTCACTGTTGCAGCAAAACTCTCGTCACAAACACAGCCACACTCATATAATATATGATAGGTCATTTAGAGGTAACGACCGTGAGGACAAGGTTTTAAACACGCTTCTTTGCTTACCAATTTAAAAAAGCTATATAATTATCCATTTCGCGACATTAATATATTAAGGTATATTTATAAGCCTACATAATAAATAAATATATTTATTAAATTTTTTTAATAATATATTTATAAAAAATATATTTAAATTAATATATATTTAATTATATAATTATTATTATATATAATATTATATATATATATATTATATATATAAAATAATTTGAGATAATATTTCATATTTTATAAATATATATTAATATTTATTTATATCTAATTTAATTAATTTTTATACTATATTATGTATATATTAGTTATATAATATATATATATATTAAATATGATATATTATATATATATATATTATATATAATATAATAATTAATATTATTATTATATATATAATATATATATATATATTAATATATATATATATATATATATTATTATATAATATTATATTATATATATATATATATTTATATATATGTAATAATTATATATATATATATAATATATTATTATTAATATATATTATATATATAATATTATATATAATATATACTTAGTTTGGGTATTTAGGGGGGGGCCTGTAAGGGGGGAGCATATTTGGCCCCCCCCTAGAATATTTCTAGATCACATACTGTTACACTAAAAATTTTTAAGGATCATTATTTTTTGTGAATTTTAAGAGTAAAACGGATGTTAAATTTTAAGTTCTTTTATAATGAATTAATTTCATATTGTGCATGTAGTCAGGTATTTCAGGTATATAAACGATAATCACGTAAGGTCATTAGTGTAAAAACTAAGAACTTTAAACCCATACAGTAAGATAAATTACCATATAAACAAGTTAGAATTATTCATATATCAGATTACTGATTTTTTGAATATAATAAATGTGTAAGCGCATACTGATAGCTAAACTTAGAGTAATTATTGAATAATTGCTGTACTAAGATTAAAAATTCCAAAAATTACAGTGAGACCTAATATACATAATCATTCCCTAGACTTTCGACTCCACAACTATTATCTATAGCACATTATCCATTTTATTATAACCATTTTTTGGATTGATTTAATATATATATACACTATTAGGAGAGAATGTTTCTGAACTTTAGAACTTGCATATTATTTATATAAATATTTATGTTCAATATATAAATGTAAAAGATTTAACATCTTTATATGGAGAAGATTAAAAAGATTAGGTAAGATTTTACAAGGAAGATCTCGAAAGCCTAAAATTGAAGATTTAGTAAAAGCAGAATTGGATTTTGGGAAGTTGAAATGCATACATATAAGCACAGGTCGCCTTACAATATTATGATATATATACGAGCAATAGATGGAGACTAGTTTTCTTGTTTATCACAGTATAATACGATTTATTACCAAATATTATTTAACAGATAAGTGGAAGTATAAAGGAAAACTTGACTCAATTTTTCCATATTTAAAACAATGTCACAATATTTTAAAGAAGCTTTTCAAATTTAAACCGTACCACCTGAAAATATTTGAGATAAATACTTGAGATACAATCTTCTATATCGACTTCCCTCATATACATACATAAACGAATAATCTAGTTATTAATTTAGAAAATAAAAATGATGAAGGAAGATGATTATCCTGGACTCGCTCACTCTCATGTCAGGTCGATTTACATTATTAACCAATCAGGGTAGCAATGCCCCGAGGAAAGGAAAAACAATGTTCCCACTTGTTATTAGGAATTTTAATATTTTGTACTCAATGTACCACTTTATATATATATTAATATATTATATATAGTATTATATATATAGTATATATATATATATATATTATACTATATATATATATATATATATATATAATATAGTATATATATATATATATATAATTATATATATATATTAGTATATATATATACATTATTAGTATTATATAAATATATGATAATATTTATATCGTGTATATGTAATAATATTAAAATTATTAGTATATAATATAATATGTATTAATATTAATATTATGATATATATATTATATATATATATATATTTATATTATTATTATATTATATATATTATAATCTAATTATTATATATATATTATTATAATATATATGTATATATATATATATAATATATTTATATAAAGTCTATATAATATAGTATATAATATACTTCTATATATATATATATATATATGATATCGTATATGTAGAATGAAACGATAATTTTTTTGTTTTTTGGTAACTCCCCCCGAAAAAGAATTTCGTGGTATAACGCTCAGTGTATATATATAATATATATATATTATATATATATATATATATATTATATATTATATTATATTAATTATATATATATATATATATATATATAAATATATATATATAATATTATATTATATTATATGAAATATATAAATAATAATTAAATAATAATAATATTAATAAAATAATAATAATAATTAATAAATATAATAATAATTAAATTAAATAATAATAATAATATATGTATAATAATAATTAATAATATAATAATATAAATGAATAATATAATAATAATATAATAATAAATAATTAATAATAATAATAAAATAATAATTAAATAATAATTTAATAAATAATAAAATAATTATAGTTTAAGGACTGAATTATTATTATTATAAGTAATATAATAATTAATATAATTATTCATGCAATTTTTATATAAGTTCGAAAGTATTATTTATATACCGTGTTTGTTGATTACTTGGACGAGATTATCTCGCGAGCTGCTTTAAAAAATATGCATTAGCTTAAGGAGTGGTTGCAGGTCTTTTTGGTATTGACTGTAAGTACGTGAAGTATAATCTGTCATAGATAAAACAAAATATATGTTACCGGCGTTAGCTCTTGGAACGCAGATCATAGGCGATGCCAAAAATAAAAAAAAAAAGAATATATAAGAGAGATACAGACAGATAAAAATGAAATCAATACATAATCATTAGATTCAGCTGTGAGTAGCTCATTAAACGTGAATGAATGAGAGACGTTTATTGTGTTATTGTAGAGGAGAGAAGCTAACAGTAAGGCGTCATAATTAATAGTCTTGGAATTAAATATTAATTCTGCTTGCTGTTTATTAAAGGGAAAAAGCGTAAAAAGGATATTAGGGCTGAAGTGATACGTTCTTGAAGACTTGATATATATAGAATAGGAGAATGAAAATACTGCTTACACTGCAAGGGAAGTTAATGAAAGTGGTTATGGTCATATAAGATTCGATCAACTTCATAGTTAGGTTTAAATTTGGGTTTTTATAATTCATTTTTTAACAGATTTGATAGAGGTCTTTCTATTTTTGGGCTCACTAATAATGCACATTGTAGGTGGCCGTATTGTGTGGCATGGCCGGGCATTGATGTTTCGGTATAGAAATAATATTTACATATAATCGGGACCAGTTTTATATAAAGTTGTATCTATTAGACTTAGACTACGAAGGTGATAGAGTCGCCTCTACATAAGGGGTGGTGATTAAAAGGTTGATAATGTCTCTACCAGTAATATATCAAACGGGTAGTGGGGAGTTCTTAAAAAGGTTAGCTAAGTCGACCGTATTATAGTTATAAACTAAACTAAACTTATCTCGGAGTATTGATTTTAGAGTCATTTACAGTTAATCATAGTTAAGGTCGGTGACAGTATGAATATTTTGTGTGGTGTCAGCTTATAGGTTTGAAGTCTATTAGTTTTAATGAGAGGATACTGGAGAATAGGGATACTAATAAATTTGATGTAAATGGAGTATTATTACCAGACTTCCCTATATTATAATTGTAAGCTTATCTAGTTAGCTTTTAGATTATCATTATATGGTATATTTAGTACTATATTGTGGATACAATACTGTTGTAGATCTAGTTATCGAATAGCAGAGATTATTAGAAAGAGTTATAATATAATAAAATATGTATAAGGTTTATATGCACACACTATAAACGTAATTATGGTTTAATAATGAATTATTTATGAATATATAATATAGATAGATAGTATAAATAGTATTATATAGGATAGATATATAAGATATAGATATTATAGTATAAGATATAGATATGATATTAATTAGATATGATTTATATATAATATGAATAGATTAATTAGTTACATAAGTAAGTTATATGAAATAATATGAATCAGAATATGATATGTAATATATTAGATTATTGATATAGAATTAAATGATAATATTATATTAATAGTATATAAGTATAGATGATATCAATTTGATAAATGTTAGCTAGTTCTAGCTGAGTAGTTATTACTAGGATAGAAGAAGAAGTAGTTTAGATAGCGATAGATAGCCGAAATTTATTATAATACTAAGATTTAGATAAGATACGCACGGTGAAGGATAGTTGGGGAGGAATAAGAAAGAATTAGGAATAATTGAGGTTAATAGGAATATATTAAAATAGATTCTAGATCCTTAGATCAAAAATTGAATGTAGATCAAATACATGTTATATGTTAGTTATTACGTTTACTAGGGGGTGTATGACGGTTGTGTTGAATTTATTTTCAGTATGAATTCAGTAATATGGTGGTGCTCTAAAAATTAATAGTAGGTGTAGAGCAACAACTACACCATTTTCTTATCTATGATAGAATGGATAGTGGTGGCCACACATTGTGTAGGTTTTGTTAGTAGTTAAGCTCAATAGGATGTTATGTTATGAAGATGAAAATTGGTTATTTTGAGTGGTATTTTTTGAAAAAATATTATCGCACTTGTGTAGACATCTACTATGGGAAGTATACTGCTAATAGGATAAGTGGTGTGGGGAGTGTCGGCGAAATGGACTGTATGGAAGATGGAAGGGATTACACTGTTGAGACGTTGGAGGGCCCGACACAAGGCTTATGAGAGGAATATCATATAAATTGTTGCATAAATCATTACTCGGTGGTGTTAGGCATAGTAGGATAGGAATAGTACTACATGACAATGATTTGGGTTGACCACCGAGGCTTTGGGGGAGGGGAGTTGTCTGTGATACTATGTTGGATTGGAAGGGAGGCAATTCTCTCATGGCAATGGCAGCCAGAGTAGTAAGTTAGATTACACAAATTCAATTTTAGTGTTAAGTTATTTTGTATTGGTTGGGTCCGGTATGGACGGGAAGAGCAACCAGAGGGCTCATGTCTTCGTCTAATGAGATTTGAATATCAGGTGACTGAAACTGAGATATCTCTTTCTTTCTAACAATCATTGCGTTGGGGAAATTAGGTGTTAGTATTTTTGCATATGTTATGGGTAAGCAACCCCCACAGTGTTTTAAGAGATGAGTCTGAGGGTATAGGTGTGTACGCATTACGGAGCAAGAATTGGTGAGAGTATATCTTTCTTTCTAACTATGATTCCTTGTTGGGCAGGGAATTATTTGTTGGTGGCGATATTGGGATTCGATATAAGATTCTGGTGGGTTGATAAAAGCTTATGATTCTATGCAAGGTAATTACTTGTTCGTCACATTCTGCAATCTTCCGCTACATCACTCTGTGAAATTGTTCATTTTTCTCTTTTTTCTAGTGGTATCACCCCCAGGGTGATTCTTAGGCTTCCCGTAGGAATTTGAAACTATCAAATTCGAGTTCTATGGGTTTCTATACATATAGAATGATATTTCATTTGTCATAAAAATGTTTATTTCAAGTGATTCGGTTCCGGCTTTGGCTCCGGCTCAATGCTCCGGCTCATGAGCTTTCTCCGCCTCTGACTTCTCATTCCTCCATCTTTCTATGCTATGCACTCTGTGCGTCTCTCATTTTGCTTATTTTTATAGAGTGACATCCCAATCCAATGCCAAGTTTATTCCAATGCCACTTTTCTTTGATAAACATTTAAAATGAAAATATACATGTTATTTTTCCTGTTTTGATCATTTTTATCTTGGATTAAAGATATATTATTTAACTATTTATTTAACGGGTCTTGCTGGCTTCGGCTTCGGCTCAGTAGCTACCGCATCACTTTGGCAAAGCGTCATGCTGCGGCAACTTGCATAACTAACGTTATAAAAATACACAGAATAAAAAAAAAAACAAAGAAAAAACAAAAAAACAAAAAAAAAAAAATAAAAAAAAAACACAAAAAAAAAAAAAAAAAAAAAAAAAAAAAAAAAAATAAAAAAAAAAAATAAAGTGCTCCGCATAACTTGCAAACTCATGCTCCAACTTCATAACTAACGTTATAGGCTCAGCACCCTCTGCGAGGGGTGCACAGGCATGAAATCTCGGTTCCGATGAGAGAGTGACAAGCACCAGCAATCAAGCGGGAACAGGAATTTCGAAGTTAGATTTTTGGCGAGACTTTGGGTCAATTTATGCCGCAACAGACTATCCCACGCACACGGTTGCGGAGCATCTTACGGTGTTTTTTTTTACACGGTTAAATTATCCCACTCTCCCTTATCTGGCCAACGCGCAGGAAACTGTCGAAATGGAGGGTAACGGAGTGTGTGTCGGGTCAAGGACTAGATAAGTACTTCTATCGAGAGGATTACATAAGAAATTCGCAGATTATATACAATTGAACCACTGGAGGGGACAATTGTGATAGGCTCTATCTTTAGGAGGAGTGCTGAGAATTAGGAATTATCGGAAGGCAGAGAAGTAATAGGAAGAATTCAAATTAGAGGTTACTGTGCTGGAGACACTATGCGAGTCTTTTTGCGCACGAGCCATGTAGGTTTGTTCAAAACGTAAAGGTCCAATAAGTTAGGAAACATAAAATAAAATAAATTCTTAATAAAAATAGAAATTTTTTCAGATATATATAGTTGTTCGATATCGAAATCAAGGACTGTAATTGCTTGGGTAAAAGTTATTAGGTTGTCAATGCGCTATGCCCTGCATAGGAAAAAGATATATCTTCGGAATGTTTTTGTATTTTTTAGCGAATAATCTTCAGATCTTGGTGGTTTTAAATCTTTTGTTGTGTTTAGGAACATAATATATATATATATCTTTTTTCATGGAATTTAAGCAATCATTTCTATAATATTTAGGTGGATATATATATGTGTTAGCGGCAGGCCTTCTTAAGTTGGTTTGGCAGAACATCATCGGGAGGTTATTATGGGACATAGTAGTCTGGAAGTGGAATTTATGCATCTCCCAATAATTATGTGTGTTGGTGGATTAGAATAATCCAACTTTGGTGTTCATTTGTTCAATGGACCTAGTTGGAAAACTAATTATCGGAGATTGGTTGTTTGATGGTATTATATTATATTTTGAGCGAGGAATTTGGATCAAGGTGCATTTTTGGTACTATTTTGAAAAAAGTCGGTTAGTTATATAGACAAGAGGCGACAATGTTACAGTAAAACTAAATATAGTAACTGCTTTGAGTTTTTTTGTAACTTAAGGTTAATTATTTGGAAGGAAATTCTCCTACTGGAATGAAGTTTGTGCCGAGGCAGGGGGGAACTATATCAGGGAGGTGCTGCAATTGTTAGCAATAAGGATTAGTCCATTAGTATGGTATAGTCTTGTATATAGTAGGATATAATTTGTCATTTGAGTACTGGTGTATGGCATACTATCTATCTGCTCAATTTTTGTATGTGTACATAACTATCATAATACTCTACTGTTTCAATAACAGAGGTTAAGTATATACACGGGCATTTAATGAAGAGGAACTGTGATGAGTCTTCTACAGTATTTTTTGAGTTGAGAGGTTATTTTCACGTAGGGAATTAGTTGAATAATTCTTTACTCTACTCACGCAGACTTGGTAGCATTATGTCATTGCTGGTCACCTAACGTATTCTCGGGGGATGACCTAAATATAGTTAAGGTGCATGTCTGTGTCGAGGGTAATGAAAGGGCACGAACACACTGTAGCTTGTAAACTATATTTATTTATTCTACCTTTGAAGGCTGAAAAGGGAATGCCTAACGTATGGTTAAGCAGTTATATAAACCAGGATTTGGGGTGTCATATGAGTCCGACGAAGGAGAAATTTGTAAACATTTGTAACGGGAAAATTAATCTTTTTCATCCAGAAGATTTTCTATAAATAAAATTTAAAATAAGCAATCTTCCTATTCAATCTCTTTTTATTATTTCTGTTCTAAAGAATTAAGAATAGTTAGCCTATTTGGATGTGTTTTTCTTATTTACATCAGGATGGGAAAAATAAGAGGAACATTTCCGAGAGGATCGATTAAGAATTAGACCGAAGATGGAATGTTGGTATTCCGTGGATTTAGCTATTTGAATTAAGAAGGGGACCTACTTTCTTTATTAAGTACTTGATCTGGGTAAGAGTCTTCAACTTCTAAAACTTTTTATCAAGATGATATGGTGTTATGCTTACAATAAGATAAGCTTGGAGGTTGTGATTCGTATAATAAGTAAATAGATTTTGTTACGTATTATCGGGAAGGAATGATGTTGTCAGCTGGTGGTCTCGCGCGAGCTGTGATGTGCTGCATAGAATGTTATAAAGATAATCATAAGCGCAAAATCAAAAAATGCGCAGTAATGAATATAGGATACAAGGGGGCAAACATCATTTATTCTGAGACTTTCATAAACACCGTTAAATATGAGGAACCTGGAGATGTCGAGTTGGTCGTCCCATAGTAACGACGGAAATTGCTGATGTTATAGTCATAGAACTTTCGGTGATAGTATATATATAGGAATCAAAAGTAGGAGAAGTACTGCATTGATCTACTGGAGTTAAGAGGGACTCAAGGTAGGGTCAGACTAGGGAACATACCGACGACGTGAAGGTTAATTGTGCTCGCCTTTGATATTATTAAGATACTCACAGTTTTATGAAAGTCTAAATGCTAAAATCAATAACTTCTTATCAGTCTGCGCAATAAATAGACTTATATTATATTGCACTTAAACAAATGAAACATATTATATAGCAAGTAAATAAAGGTATAATGCCGAATAGCGAAGTATTTTCACAAGGAAGTGAAGCTCTCTCTCCAGCAAAGGTTAAGACGCAGAGCTGCGACAACTTCCCGAACACCCATCTAACCTGAGTAGGGTTAATAAGGCGGTAGATGTGACCTTCGGGTAAAGAGCCTCTCGAAAAACTCTCACTCACCTCAGGTTTACACAACACTCACGGTGTTGTATTATACGCAGGAACCTATAAATTAACATTTACACAATTTGAAAGCTATCGAAGATTATGACTATACCGAAAAGTGCAGGAAATGATACCTTCTCCGGCGGTTAATTCGTAGGTTACGGGTCTCTTATACTGCTTACTAGGCAAGTAATTCCTACTTTGACAAAATAAGAGCTCTTAATTATGTACTCTGAATATCCACCGGGCAGAAGTGGGTTGTGGACTGAAGATGTAACACTATTGGCTGTATAGCGGAGAGAGGTGAAGGCACGGATAGAGCTTAAGGGGGGCTTGTAAAGGAAAAAATAGATTAGGTATAAATCCTCATTATCAAGAGGGAAAGTTACTTAAAGGTTTAACAGGGAATTGTAATGGGTAAAACAATAAAAAATAAAAACTGATGTGGTGGAGAAGGAGGATTGAATATATAGATAAATTTTATTGGGAAAATTTGAAAACCAGAATAAGTTCTAAAAAGTGGGTACAGAATCAAATTAGGACTTATAGTCGACAAACGTTTTTATAATGTAACTAAATATTTATTCAAAGATAACGAATGTAAAGATGCATGATAATCATCACAATAATATTTATTAGTTTACAGAAAAATTTTATAAGAATTTAAACGGTATCTAGCATTATATAATAAATCAATTTCTAAACTGACTCATTAAATTTTTAATCTGTAAAAAAATATTTTTCCCATGAGCAGCGGCAAAAATAGTTTGGGGTATATATATCAATTATTTCTATTTCTAAATATTTAAATGTAGTTAGTTATCAATCTTATCAAAGAATACCCAATCAGAACTTTTTATTAAATTGCGAGATTAAAAATCTTGTACAATATAATTTTTGCCATTTTTTCATAAATAGATTAAGAAAATTTAAAAAACCTTAAATCATATAAAAAAAATTTGGGGTTATGTTTGGCATTGTAACTTTATTAGATTTATGCTATTACTTTACTATTCCTTAGGGAAACTAATTTTCAAAATCTTTGCTTCGACAATAAACGTGTTAGTACATATTTGCCCCTTATAAAGAGTAGTGAAACTAATCAGAGTAAAATTCGACATCGATAATAAACATGTTAGTACATATTTCAAAATTCCATATCATATTCTATTGAAAGTTTCAATGAAATTAGGATGAAATAGAACACTTTAAAAATATATCCGAAATTGGGATTTGCATGAGATAACATTTTTAAAATTTTTTTATCTTTTTTTCGCGAATATATTTCATTCAAAGACTAGAAATTGATAAAAAGAAAATAAATTGAAATAACTATAAACATCAACATCATTTTATTTATTGTAAAACATTTTTAACAAACTGTATGCAATAATATATGTATTGGAGAGAAGTAATATAATAAATAGTTGTTGTTTTTTTCTTCACCGACATATTGTATTAGTATGTGTGAGGGAGATAAGAGAGATTAAAGAGATATTGTAAGCTTTATTATTAAGTTTATTAGATAATAGAGATACAAAAGAAAGAGAGGAGATAATGATGGAATTAGGTAGAAGAGGAATAGTAAGAAGAGATATGTGAGAGAAGAGGCGAGTTTAAACATCATGAATTATATTGTGTCAGATGCCTAAGCTCAAATTCTTATTAATATGTTCTAGCTTCCACAGCAAAAGATTGCTGAAACGCTTTCAAATGAATGAGTACTAAGCATCTGAAAGAGGAGTAAAGGAGTGAAGAGAAGAGACAAGAAGAGTAGATATATTAATGAAAAGAAGAGAGTAGAAGAAAATTTTTTTTTTGAAAAAGAAGAGAGAAGAACAAAAGGTTTTGCAATGTAGAGTGAAGAGGAAGAAAGAAGAGAGAGAGAAGAAAGAAGATAGAAGATAGATAGCAAAGAAGAGAAAGAGAGAGAGAAGAGGAAAAGAATGTAAGGTATGCTTATTGTAAACGTAAGAGGAAAATAAGTAGAATAAGAGAGAGTTGAAGAGAATAAGAAGAGAAAGAAGAGAGATAGAAGAGGAGAATGAAGAGAGAGAAGAGAAAGAGAGAAAGAGAGTGAGAAGAGAAGAAGAGGAACTAGATAAGAGAGAGAAGAATAAGTGAAAACAAGATAGTAAAGAAGATCGCCAGCTTGAGTATCTTTTAGAAAAAAGAAGTCATTTTTGATAATCATAATAGGAAATAGTTTAAGTAAAGAATTGACGGTTTCCAATATCTTTAAGTATCTCCTTTAAAAGAATAGATTCAAAGCCTTAGAAGAAATTAGAATTTAGAGAAGATTAATGCCTAGATAGAATACAATTATAGGACGATATTATGCAGTTTAAAACGTGCTCATATTTTCCCATTCGTCCAGCATTACGTATTGAAGGGCGTTATAAACGTTCACGAGAGGTAACAGGAAGGGAAGTTGGAAAGAGGAAAGATCAACTTCGAAATAATTTACTAATGAAAGTAGTTTTGAGTATAGGAACTGGAAGACACAAGTTTTATATAAAAAGTGGCTCCAGAACTAAACCTATTTCAGTAGCGCTAAGAACTAATCTTACCTCTTTAGTGTTAAGGCTTTGAAAGTATGAGTATTAGTAAAAATTCCGTTTATACTTTTAATAAGATTATTAAAATGTTAAGAATAAATTAATTTGAGGGGTGTTGAAGAAGGAGTTGCATTATGATATAGCTTCGGAATCGTTTAAGGTTAAATTAGAGTCAAAGGTTTCTAGGAGCAGTAATGTTTGAGTTTTAGAAAAAGAAGGTTAAGATGGTTGTTGTACGGTGAATAATGAAAGAGGCAAAAAGAAGAAAGTAGTTGACCAAGTTTAGATAGATACATTTAGGCATTTATAGAAGAAATAAGATTTATCGGGAAGGAAATATGAGTATATTGGCATTAGAGCTTCTGTAATTATGTATTTGCAAAACGACCTAAATTCTTTGAAGGCGCTATTTAGGCACCTGGCGATATGATAAAAGAACAATGGACAAGATGATAACATCCTATAAGTGTTTTATTTTTTTAGAATGTGAATAACTGAAATTACTACTATGATGATTATAAATACTAATTATATTTATTACACCATGACAGAGAAAATCATTCTGTTATGTGCTTGGCACACTCTGCACCCGAGAGTAATACACTCACTCTTAAAAAAAAAAATCCTCAACTTTCTCTCAATAAGTATTAAACGTCATAACTTTCAATATATCCCATTTACGAGAATAGTACTGCTCAGTTATTTCATACTGTTTATACAACAGAACATTTTGTCTCAGTTTAAAATGTCAAACAAACAATCGACACTGGTTGCTTGAGTATAGCTCAGCTTACAATATAAAGCTTCGAGTTCGTTTAATAAGTGTGCGAAAATAATTATTTTTCCTCTCCAACACACAATTATTCTAGTAAATGAATAAAGGGTCTATCCTCTACCTTATTTGGGAAGTGTTTATAATTTCATTATAAATAACGTTAACATCAAACGTATGAGCGTTTGTACGTTGTAGATAGAGTTGAGTCTTTAAAACTAGAACACAAATAAACTGTATCATCTTTCTAACTTCTTCATGACTCTTAGCATTGAGCTTTTTATCTTTGCTTATATAGCTGGTTTCGCTTCAACCGGCAGAATGTATCAAGGGAGTCTGATAACTTCTAGATCCCTGCCACCTTTATCAAAATCACACCTTCTTTAATACACAAGAGTATTAGCGTTAGTGATCTTCGCACACGTTTTTGTTTCGGAGTATCAACCAATCGTACGCCAATTCCTTGCGTCAATATATGCTATATATACCTCTCCCCATAACCTATTTCCAGCACATATTGGTTACTTAATGGAATTACTTTAATACAATGGCTAATATATACGTAGGTATGCTTTTCCTTAAATCTGCATTCAATATCGTATGTCAATGTCTTTGAGTAAAAACTTAAGCTTACTTCTTGCTTCCGCCTCAAGAAACGCTTCTTTAGTGTGTAGTTGGGGCTTGAGTGGATAGGATTATTTTATGATCCAATAATGTTGCTTGTTCTTAATTAGTTATAGTAGTATATATATTATGTCCAATCTCACTCACTACTATAGTCTGAAAAGGAGTTGGAAAAAAGGGAAAAAATATAAGGAATATAGTAAAAGTCTAGCTAACATAAAGAATTTATTATTTGATTTCGAGGCCAAGACATCTCTTTTTCGGGTATCGTGCTCACTTTCTCACGTGTGACTGTCTTGTTTTCCTTTTCATCAGGTGCATTCTCAAGTATCTGTTGATATAGTAGTAGACGACTACCCCATATATATATACTTCCTTTTCTTCCTAGAGTTCCGACTCGGCTTCTCAGGGTTGTATTTCCTATCCTCCAACTCTGTTTTCTAACTTTTTTATTAATGAATTTTTTGTTCTTTTCGACTTTATCATCCTATAGGTAATTTCATTGTAATGACATATGATGCTCGCATTATTTCCTTAACATTGAAATTACGACTCACATCAACTTCAAAATAGTTGAATTATGATGCCAGAGGAAGGGGGTTGGACCTACTGAAGTTCCATCTTTCTGCGTTATTTAATTGGGGGAAGAGAATAATATATATATATTTATTTTTTGTTTTCAGATTTCCTTCTTGCAAAATTCAGTTGAAGCCTTGGGGTCATTTGTCCAAGTCAAAACTAAATCTTACAGCCAACAGTAAGTAAGAATCTTCACACCAAAAAAACACAATTTTCAAATTTTTCCCTGTCCTTATAAATATTCTTGGATATCTCTTATCCTCGTGACCGTTTCTTGATTGAGGAAAAGGAATTACATTGGTTTCCCTCAATTAAAAAGCTTCTAAAAAACAGGAAGTAAGGTATTTATGTGCGGCGTCTTTTCATAATTTCTCTGACACCAATGAGCTAGTAGTTTTTTTTTCTCAACAATGTCACCTACTCACCGGGAGCATGGCTTCTTTCAAAGGAGGGGAACTAGAAAATAATAAATAAAAAATACAAAAAAAAAATTGTCTAAAGATATTTCAAGTTTGGTTCTTCGGGATGTAGTGGAAGGTAACAGTTCCTTTTCCTTCCTCTTCATCTTAAGAAAAACTGTTAAATTCACAACATTCAATACGCGAGATGGGATAATCAGAAGAATGCGTTAGTTAATGCGAAGATGCATGGTCACGGAATGATTGCTATTAGTTATATATGTTTAATATATGTTATAGGTTAAATATATAATATTATATAGGTATATAATATATAGTTGTATAAGTAGTTAGTATGGAGTATATAATAGATTCTAGGTATAATTGGTATGTAGTATATGATCATATCTAAATTACCGTAATAAAAATATAAATGAAAGCAAAGCAAACTCATTTGACCTCAAATAAAGCTAATGTATATGAGATATAGTACGAATATAGTAAATATGTAATATATATATATATATATATATTATATATATATATATAATTAGTATATATATTAATATATATATACTATATATGTAATTATATATATATATTTCAGGATAAATAATAATAATATAATAATAGATAATAATACATATATTAAATAATAATGATAATACATAATATAAGATATAATAGATAATAAATAATAATAATAAATAAATAATAAATAATAATAATAAGTAATAATAAAATGGGAGTGTGTGAATCCATCGCCAATTTTGGCCGGATCGAGGAAATATCTTATGATGGTTATCTTCACTACCGAACCGCCAAATAGTTTTTACTCCATAGGACCAGATAATTGTGTACTTTTATTACTTAAATATTGGGCATGGGAGTGTGAGTGAAAATTTTATTTCAGTTGCTTAAGTTGGTGGCACTTTAAAATCTCAATTTTATAGATGTGAGATTTTAGATTACTAAGGGATCATGCCACATTTAGTGGTTTTTTCAGTAGTTTTCAAAACTTTTCCTATTCGCGACACAATTGAAGATAATTGATTTGACGTTAATTTTTATTTTATTTTATATTCATTTTTTAATATTTATTTTTCTTCTTTCTTTAGATATTATTATGAGGTTGAAAACGTGAAATAAAAATTAAGACATTTTTCTATAATTTCGCGTAGGCACCATATCTGAAGGGAATCTGCGACACCCTTGGGTACACAATGCGGCACCTAACACATGGGTGCCTTTTTAAAAAGTTAATAAAGTGGTATACATTAAAGAGAATTTCGTAAATTTTGAAACCTATCGTCTGTATTAGAATATGATGGACCTATACTCTATTCGATATCCAAGGGTGGAGCTTTACAAATAATTTACTGTTTGTTTATGAGTGTGTTTATATGGAGAATATATTAATATAGTACTTCATATATGACCCGTTCTCATAATCAACATAAAATTTGTCAAAGACTTAACCGACCGTAGCGCGCAAAAAGAGAAGAAAGTGAATTTAATTCGCATGACAAGCACAAAAATAAAATTATTAATGGCAGGATAATAGATAATCTCTAACTTGTTTTGATTATACCATTACGCTATATAAAAGTATTTTATTAATTTAAAATAAAATTTTAAAATTAATGTCTTAACACTAGGGTATTCCATAATAATTTATCAATAAAAAAAACATTAGATAAAGATAATGAAGGCTTTAAATATTTATATCACATTTTTATATCCTCACCAATAATATAAGTTATTATCCCCTTAATGGAGTGAAGCTAAATTATAAATATAATATGAAATAGTTAATAATTTACTATTAGCGGTATATAGATATGATATGTGGTATACCTCAAAATAACAGAATATTACTTATATTAATAATTACAAAAAATAATTTAGATACATATGGGTAATTTTCAAGAACTAGAAGGATATTTAGGCTCGGCACGGCAATAGAAAGCAGAGTTTTTTCAAGGGTTTTTATCTTATTGTACATAGACTAAAATGATTGATTATATAGCTTTTAATAGGTAATATTAGTGTATAATAGTGAGGAGGGAAAAGATGGACTGTATTAAGAGTTGAGCTAATATATATAAATAGATAATTTATGAAGGCTGGGCAATAGGTCAGTATTAGGATAATAAATTTATCAATTTGTTTACAATTATCATCTGGTCACTTCCCACTCTAAACTGTTGGCTTGGGTGTCTATAAGAGAGTAACGAATATTAGGTAAGAATCGGAGAGTTTTCATCAGGATTACATTACTATTAAATAAGTAACAGCTGAGTTATTAATTCTATAGAGCAGATGGGATGAATATATATGTAAAGCGACTACTTTAGTACTGGATCTTTTTGTGAGATTGAACATAAACTTCTCTATACATTAAATAGGTTAATATTAATGTATATTATCTCAAAGGTATATATTAGATAGACAATACAATTTCAAAGCAATAAGTAAGATATCAAATTATTATAATAATATTTATATTTTATAATTTTCCGGAAATGATAAGGGCGTAAATATATGGTAGGTCAAAGCAAAGCGTATGATAGAGATAGTTCTACCTACAATTTATATAGTTTGTTGAGTCAGTTTTAATATACGATTGAAATTAAAAATTCTGTAAAAAAGAATTATAATACTTCTACTATAGCCCATTAAAAGATTTTATATATAATTAGATTTAAAAAAGTATTTTCCATAATCCTAAAGGTTACATATATGTACAGATTCATAGAGATATTATACAGAATACACAAATAACAAATTTACAATTTTATCACAAATAATTAATTTTATCATAGCTTACTTATTATTATTAATAAAAATAATAGAAAAATTTTAGCAATCTGTGTTTATAGTTAGTTATAAATCTCTCGCTCTACTATTATTTAAACCCCGATGTTTTGGACTTTAATCATTAGGAAAGATACTATAATCATTTTTAGCTACCGTGTTGGGGCGGAGGGATATAAGAGTTACTTGACTGGCGATTTATGTAATACGTAACTACGTCTCTGTATTATCTACGGTGCGAGATGTGGCTCGCGGGCTAGTGCAACGGTCTAGGACTCTCTCTTTATATCACAATTGCGGATAAAAAATAATCGATTAATATATATGAAACTTTTTACGATTCTCTTTTCGACGCCCGAGTACTGTAGGTCTTTTTCTCGCGCACGGATTAAGTCTGTGAGTTTTAAGATGCGCGGTGAGCACGGATGCTGAGTCGATGTAGAGTAGTGGTGAGGACAATTGAGCTCTGAGAGTTACGGAGACGAAAGTGAGCACAGTGATCTGTAAGATGATGTAGAAATTTTTGTTTATGTTAGGTAATGTAAATGTATACATAGAGTGTTCAAGATTAGTGAGTTCTTCTCGTGTATATATTGGAATATTAAGTTTATTTTCACTAAAGCTCTTCTTATTTAATAGTGTTTGTGTTGATACTGTATGTCAGAGAGAGCATTCACATATAAGTTGATCGAGCATAAAATAAGTGAATATAGCATAATGGAAGTAAGTTGTAGATTTTATATTAAAGAGATTACTTTTAAGACAACCTTTGTCTATAAAAACGACGCGCTCCATATGTCATTAAAAAAAAAATGATAGGCCCTAAAGAAAATTACTTCAGTGTAAATGTTGATTTAAAATTAAGTATTGATTGTTATATATATAGAATGTAAATGCTAAATGATCCTATCATACTATATATTAAAATTACATTTTATTATGTATATAACTATTAAATTAAAGTTTATGTTTACGAATTAGCTATTTTATGATATATATATATATAATAGTTAGTATGTATATATATTATTTATATACTAAATATTATATTATTAATTATCTATATATATAATGTTATATTTATTTATTAATAATATATATTATATATATATATATATATATTATATATATATATAGTAGTCTATTATATGTAAAATATATATATAAGCTATATATATATGTATTATATATATATCGAAATCTGCCTACCCAAGTGTATTCTCCCAGGTACGCCACTGATATTTATATTATTTAATATACTGCAAAGTAGTATATTTTTTATATTAGTTACCAGTTATGTATGGTAATATATATATAAGAGGAGTTATTATATATATAGTTAATTATTTATAAAGATCCATTAATTTCCATATCTAGGGTAATGCATTTATGTGTGATGTGGATATTTTTTTTTTTTATTTTTATATTTTTATTGGTATTTTTATTATAATATATACTATATATATTGAGAGGTGAGAGTATGTTAGATTGGAATAACCTCTTCGAATTTCTTTTTCAAATTCTCTTCGTAACGTTTTCGGCCGAACAGAAAAGTTCGTTCCCCTGTGGATTCTCGTATTTTTTCATTCGTACAGGCAAGGTACATAAATGTCTGGCCTAGGCTCCTGATATATTTTAGATTGGATAGTGACATGAGTAACGGTGAGAAGGGTGCGGTACGCCGATCGGGGCTTCAGAAGAGATTATCTTATAAAGTACACAGAGTAGGAGAGGGCCAGAAGTTCTCGAAAAATGAATTTGAGTAATTTATAATTGCTATGCTAATGTAGTTGTTTTTATTTTACAATTTATATTTTATAAATCAGTTTCATCTTTTTTCAAACATTTCAAATAAAAATTGTAATAGTTCTACGTTACTATTATACCATTTAAGTTTATTCATCAAAAGAAGACTGCGATACAGAGTGGGTAGGGGAGCTACCTACCTACCCTAACCCTATGTATAGCGTATGAGCGGGCCTCAGCTTGTTAATATACTAGTCGTATATATACATATTATATATATACGCAAAAAGGTATATAAGTATACGCAAATAGTATAGTGAGAATATATATAATTATTGGGTTTATATATAATATAATATACTATATAATATGTAATTTTATATAATAATGTTATATATATATTATATTTGTATATAGTGTTATATTTATTTTTAGATAATAATAGTATTTTTAATTTTTTTAATATATATGTGTATATATATATTTTTTATGTTATATATCATATATTTATATATATTAGTAACTATTTATAGGTTAGTATAGTATATTAAATTAAGGTACGTTATATAGGTATGAGTATATTATTATCGTATAATACTGTATATATATATATATAAGTTAAAAATAAAATATAAAAATATATTATAGTATATATATATATATATATAATTATATATAATCAAAAAAACTTAAGACAACTATTTTAACCAATTGTTATGTAAGTAGGGGGAGAGAGTGGGTCTCAGCAAAATCATGTAATAAAAATGTCATTTTTGAGATCCAAAATAAATCATAGTTGGCTTACCAGCCGCACTGAACTTTAAAAGTGTGAAAAGTCATGGGCAACATTTATTAGGCTTTATTTACGTGGGTAGCAGGTTTCGCAATACGGGTATAGGATAATAGAGTTTTTCATTTTTATTTCACTTTCTATAATTGCGCGTGATTTTTCTACCGGCGATATTGGTGGTCTCACTTAACGTGATATATAGAGAGGGTTCTGCAGCTTGCTCATTACAACACGGTAAATCACACAATATTTAGTTGTTATGATGACATTTTTACTCGTATGGTCCGCTTTTACCCAACCCGGGTGTAGTGAGCGAGGAAAGTAAGACTCAGTATAATATTAGAAAAATATTTCGAAGACGAAAAATCCAAAATTTAAAGTATATATATGTTAACTTATATATATAGTGTATAGTATATTAGAGTATATATATATATGTATTTAATATATTAATATCTTTATGTCGATATGGTGACAGGTGCGCTTATTTGTGTGCATATTTCATTTAATACCTAATTAATTATATATATAGTATATATATTATATTTATAGATCGTTTTTCGGGTAGATACTGTTATCTACTTATTAATTAATATATTTTGATTTTTGTTTTAAGTGAGGATTAATATATTGTGTGGCTTATATAGTATACTTATATTTTATTATTATTTATATTATAATTTATATTCTTTATTTATATATATTATATTTATAATATAGTAAATACCTATAATATATATTTATATATATATATATATTTAGTGTATATTATATTATAATATATATATATATATATATATATATACTAGGTAGATATTTAATATATGTTTTATTTTTTCTCTAATTATCTAATTATTTTTTTGTATGTAGGATGAAAAAAAAATCAAGGCTCTTGTATTTACATCGGTATATTTCGCATCTAACAGAAGAGGGAATTTACTATCCCTATATATGCACCTACGAAGCCTGTGAAAGAAATAAAGGTAAAAGAAACTACATGAAAAATTTAGGAGAAGGCGTGGAGTAATAATAAAAAGATTAATAATCAAATAAATCATCTTTTTTTTTTTTTTTGTTTTTTTTTTTTTTCAAATTAAATTGATGAACATTAATAAAAAAAAATTTAAAAATAATATATTTCAATATATAGAGTTTCAATATAAATTGAGCCCTGAATTTAAAGTCAGTGACAATGTTAAATTCAACCGTTAAACCTGTTATATAGGAAACAGTTGGTTTGTTCAATATAAAAAAAAAAATGTCGCTAAAGGAGCTCTATAAAATTTATCTTGACAGTGAAAAAGGATGAAGGTGAAGGGAAAAAGGTGGTTTGTTAAATAAAAATGCGATAAAGTTACTCTAAAAAATATACCCGGCGTTTTCATGCCTCGTGTTTATGAATAAAAACAAGGTGCAACTTAAAAGAAAATTAATTACTTGTTAGACAATAATTACAGTCTAAGAGACTACTCTCATGCATCTCTACGAAATAAGAAGAATAACGGTAAAATTAAGTGTCATATTCCTATAACCATGCCTTTTGAAACGAAAACTAATATGAAAAAGCACTGAAATACTACAATGGCTGCTTAATTCAAAGAATTGCGATACGCATAGGAATGCGTAATATATCCATGCAACTAATTTCAGGTCTGCCAACTTAGCAGAATAAATATTGAATATATGAGGAGCGACCCTGTATGAGGCACGATTATTGCTCATTTTGTAAGATGAGTGTGAAAGGCTTAATAGTTTTTATTTTTTAAAATAAATTCAACTCCGATTATGCTGATATGAGTATTCCATCACGTTAAAATCAATTTTCTCTTAGTATTTTAAAATCATTTTAACGAAATCTCTTATTTTTGATTTACTCATTAATGTTAACCTATAGTTTTAAAGTCATTATAAGTAATGTTGTATATTTTTTAATAATTAAAGATTATTTAATTTTTAAATTATGTTTGTATTAATATTATTTATTAAATTATTTACGTGGCTCTTAATTTTAGTAAAATATATCTCTTAGGAAAGATTTGTAGACTCTTTTATATTTGAGTTATTTATTGTTATTAATTTTTTTTTTTTTTTTTTTGTTTTTATATCTAATTTAATTATAAATATATATTTTTATTTAAAATTAGGTGTACTGATTTCTCAATGATTATATATTTGGAATTAATGATTATATTTGAAAAATTATGATTATATTTATTATTTCTTTTTATAAAATAATATTAATTATATTACAATTTTATTATATTAATTTTTCTTTATTAATATTTAGTATGTTTAAGAATATTTTTTATAATAGTTAATTATTCCACTTCTGATCTATTCATTTTATTAATAATAATTATTTTTAATATATAATATTATTACCGTTACTTGGTTATAGTACTATCATTATTTATTATGATTTTAGTTGATGATTATTATTGATTTATTAATTATTAATTTATTATTATTATTATTTATTTTTTATATTATTATTATTTAATATTATTTATTTTTAATTATTTAATTATTATTTATTATTATTATTTATTATTATTATTATTATATTTTTCATATATTAATATTATTATTATTATTATATTATTTTATATTTGTTTTTGTAATACAGATTATTATTTATTTTAATATATAATGCTATTTTTTACAAATGACTTTTAAAAATTAATTTTTTTTTTTTTTTTTTTTAATGATTAAAAATGCATGCTATTTCTACCTTATGATCAGGTCCTAGAACGCGTCACATGAGCGCGATGTTCTTATTTACTTAACTCATTGGCAAAAATATAGAGTCAATTTAAAAATAAAAATTCTTAACCAAAATTAAGCTTCGGTTTAAATATTAGGGTACGGTACGCGACACGACAAATATTTAAAAGCACTGGCACAAAAAAAACAGCAATGAAAACAAAAACGATAAGCTCATCTTGTGTAGATTAGTTATCATTTTTTTTCCTAAAGAAAAAAAAAATAATCAGTACACAGAAACTAAACGAAGGCCTTTTCACCGTTTCTATCTTCTCCCAGACGTCAACTGCCGTATTATATTCGGGCGATTGACGACTCATTAAAGGTTTGAACTTTTATTTATTTAGTATTTAATTCTATTATGTTTAATTATTTTTATTATTTATTATTCTTTACCTGTATATATATAGTAATATTATAGTGTATTATATAATATATATATATATAATATATATATATTTAATAGTGTATATATATATCATATATATTATATAAATATAAGTTAGTAATATATATATTATAATATTAATGTGTATAATTTATATTTATATAATTTTATGTTTTAATTTATTTTTTAGTTTATTTCCATAATTTATTTTAACCTTATTTATATTCAGTGCATGGTTGAAAATAGTATAGGTATGAGTAGGACCGTGTACTGGATATATATATATGGTTATAATATCAGTATTATATTATATATAGTATAATATATATTACATCTTATTAGTATATATTAATATATATATTATATATATATTATCTTTATCTTATATATATGATACGATATATATATAAGTATATATATATCGTACTATATATATATATAATATATATATATATATATATATATATTATATATATATATAAATATATATATATAGTTCTTATATATATATATTATATTATACTTATATATATTTATATACTTTGTCGAATATAATTATTATTAGTTACTTTTTTATTTTTCACGATTGGTGTCGCCTAGCGATATCGAGTACACCTATGCCTCATATTAATTTAAATTCTAATATATTACTAAAATAAATTTTACTCTATAGTCTTCCATATATATTTTATTGTATTTTAGTAAATATTATATATATAATAATATAATATATTAATATATATTAAATATATAATATACGAATATATACTTGATTATTTGGCATAGAAAAGGCGAATGAGGTACGGGAGGCGCATAATTCATAAGGAGGTAATGGGAGGAAGATAGGCATAGAAAAGCCGACTAATAAACTGCTTTCACATGGTTTGGAGGGGACATAATACCCTATTATACCTATACTTTATTTGCTGCTTGATGTGGGCTCGACTGATATTCCTAGTCACTCAGTCCGTGTAGGAACTAGGGCACTTGAATAGTACATGGATGTTGGGGTTTTTTATAATTTGCGAGAGATATGTCAATCGAGAAATTATCATATTAGGTTATATTTATTTTATTATTACTATATACTCTATTTATGATATCCATATACTTGATCTCACACTAGTAGTGAGTGAGGTAAATAGGTTATGAATATAATAGTCATTCGTATATTAATTATATATTTATTATAGCTGCCATATATATAATATATATACATATATCTACTTGAGTATGATAATTATATATATTATATTTATATTATATATATATATTATTATTATATATATTATATTATATAATTTTATTATATATCTCTTAATTATATTTTGATATATATATATATTTTATATATATAATATTATATAGTACTACTATTTCACTACTATACTACTATATATATATATCTATAATATTATATAATATATATATATGTATATATATATATTATATATATATACAGCTTATATCATCGAATCACTAGTTTCTTGTGCTGCACACTTTGTAACTGAAATGTTGTAAACAAATAATTAATTATAATTATATTTTATGATATTACTATATTCTTATCTCACTTATAATATATATATATTATTATATATATTATATATATCATATATACTATATAACTATATATATCATATATATTATGAAAATTGTATATTATTTATTTTATTATATACTATATATGATTATAGTGATTATAGATATAGTATAATCAGCGCTGTGTCAGCGTAATGTGGTAGTTAATATTGTGCTAGTATTGGTATATATATGAGTATATTATATATAGTTAGTTAATATATATATTATTACTATATATTAACTATTCGTGCTATATATATATTTTCATACCGTCCTCTATTATGAGTACGTCACTCCTACTGACGAACTTTATTATCTATTGGGGCTAAGATATTACCACTAATATAGTTATTGAATATATTTAAGATAGTATATTATATATATAATATATATATATTAATATATTACATTAATATATATTAATTAATTATAATGATTATTATATATAATTAATATATTATAATATACATGTATATTATAATTATTAATATTATATTAATAAGTATTATTAATTAATATATATTAACCTTATCAGTTTAATAATATATAAACTTCCTACTTTCGATATTTATCCTATCACTCAATGGATATATGAGGTTAATTAATTTAATAATATTTATAATATAATTATTATAAATATATATATAATATATATGTATATATATATATATATATAATATAATTTATTACGTATATTTGTGACAAGTAACATCAATGACGCATACCTTACGTTAATATTTACGCGCTTCTAGAAGAAATCACGAAACTAGAGTGTTCTCATATCGTGACAAGCACTATAATTTCGCATACACGATGGGTTCGATTAGTGTCCTCTTTGATTATTCACACTGGCGAATTTAGGATCTTTGTATCATGGTCTTCATAGTGTCAGTGATCGGACTTGTGCCTACTTTCAGACACATTATCCTCGACATATATCGATGAGACACCCATACGCGAACTAGACACATCCTCGACACACCACAACCATCTACACATCACACCACCTCACCTAACATATACACCTGCTTTATCTTTGGCTCGACCGACAGTGGATCAGGAATTTTTGTAGTGTTGCTATTGCATGACCCTAACAGGTCTTCATACGGAGAATTTTCGCTATGGGTCATTAAGATACTCAGCAGTCCCAATCCACTTGTGGTGCAAAAGTCTTGTGCTTTCAACTTTCCAGCTGTTTCTGAGTTGTGGAATATTATAACTAAGGCTGCTTTTTCTACTTCTGAATATAATTTTCCAATATTAAAGTGTTTCACTTATTTTCCTACATATGAGCTACCTAACGTACCTTCGGTACGTATTTTTCAGGTATATTTTTTCTCTGTTTTCCCCTCCCCCAGATAATAGGTTTCCTTACCAGTTCAATGTACAGGGTTATATATATATATTATATATATAATATAATATATAACTTATAATATATATACTATATATTAATATATATATAATTATATTTACTATATATATATATATATATATATATATATTATATATATATAGCAGTCGCTATTATATTTTTACTGAAGTATTTATATTCTACGCGCGAGCGCGATATACGATGTATTAAGTATTGAATTTCATTTTAGAATGTAAGTTATTGAATTGTATTTTTTTTGGTTTATTTTAATTTCATTTTAGGTTTCGAATGGGTTGTCATCAAATTTGGCTTTCTTGTTTACGCGGTTCATTTTTGCATATTATGTTATACTTGTTTTTTGGGCTTTTCTATAAATATATATAATATTCATGTATCTATAAAAATATAGTATCACTCATCTTAAGTCACTTTATAATATATATTATATTATAATATATATATTTATAATATTAATTATATAAGGAGTGATTATATTTATTCTCATATATATTTATTTTATTTTTGAATTATAGTAATATCGAAAATTAATATTATTAATCTTAATTATTTTATCGATATTATATTTAATATATCAGAACCAAACATTTCTTGCCGCTACATCCTTCTTAACCTTGAAATACTTTGATCAAATAATTTATCTAGTACAATTCATAATAATTATAGTAGTTATTAACTTGCTGCATTTCTTTTTAAATCATTATATTCTACACTAGGATATACATATAACCTTTATGGATTAACATGCATGCCCTTCTACAGATATACTCAGTACCCATGTTCAGATCTTAATTTTGGTACAATCTCTACTCTAAAAATTTCACTCTTAATCAAATGAGAACGACTTATCGGTAATTATGCATAAATCTCAACTCCACCACAAGTGTTGCACTTTGTCTAAGTCCGTCATCTCTCAAATCAGGCCTGTCCAATATCTTTTCCAAAGTTTTTATTCTAGGTTTGTCTTGTGAACGTCTGTTGTGTATCCATTGGATATCTCACGTCATTTTTCATTTGTCGCTCTATTGATTATTTGTGGAGGTGGATGTGTTCATGTTGCTCTCCAGATTTCTCTCAAATTCTATCCAATTGCTGTTCCCTTGTCCGGTCCTAGATGTAAGACCCATATATGGTATATTACGACATCATCCACAATCCCAAATCATCCAAGTGTACCTTGCTCAGTCCGTCATCTCAATCCCAAATCCAGCCAAGTGTCCCTCCCTTGTCCAGTCCGTCATCCCAATTCCAAATCTATCCAAGTGTCCTTTGTCCAGTCCTTCATCCCAATCCCAAATCTATCCAAAGTCCTTGTCTGACCAGGCTAGCCTTGTGTTGCCTTTTGTTTTTTGTTTTTTTTATTTTTTTGGGTTTTTTTTTTTTTTTTTACTTTTTTGGGGTTGGCCGGAGTAGGGGGGGGGCGCATTCGGTTCCCGTGCGGGAGGTTGATTTTGTTTGGGGGATTTTTTGGTTTTTTGTTTTGTTAGGACTTTCTTTATGTTGTTTTTAGTCACATGGTTATGTGATGTTTTTGGTTATTTTGGGGTTTTTTATTTTTTCTTTTTTATTTTTAGTTTGTTTTAATTTTATTTTTTTACTCTTTTATTTTTTATTTTTTTATCTTTCTATTATTATCGTCTAGGTTTTATTTGGATGTTATATTGCTTCGTTACGGTGTTTTGGGTGGCGCTGTATTTTGTGGGCAATGTATATTTAATTTCTTATGGCGGGGGTTTATACCAAGTAGCTTTTTTCTCTTTTGGGTCACGTTGTCACCTTTGTACTTCGGACATGTTGAATCTATTCCTTTCGTTATGTTTGTCCCATCTATCTAGTGTAGTTTGTGGTTGGTGTGTCTGTGTTTGTGTAGTGTGGGGGTTTTTTGAGTTGTGGGGTTTTGGCTGTAGGGTCTTTTATCGAGTGTTGTGCACCGTGTTTTATATTAGGTTATTCGCCTCGGTCACCATGCTCTTTACAAATTATCATCTTTTCTTTCGTGGTTATCCGTGTTCGTATGGCTTTTTTTGTTTCTTTTTTTTTTGTTTTTTTTTTTCCGGTTTTTTAGGGTATTATCATCTGTTGTGTGTGCCCCTTTTGCTTGGCGCGGCGGTTGGGGTTTTGGCTCGGTCCGATGTGGGTCTGGGCTTATCGGGATTTTGTCGTGGGCGGGTTTAGGGCAATAAGAGTACAGCTACACTACCAATTTTTTTGGTCTGTGCGGGGTTGGGAGGGGATTCGATGTATCGAGGGGTTACTAATTGGATTGATGTTATTATTGTTCTATTTAGTAACTTCCGGAAAACGTGCAGGACCCGACGGCGCACAACAACGAAGCACCGGAAAGTAAACCAAGATTTCAGTTACTATTAATAATATCCTTCCTATATTTCCGGTTTCTTAACGAATAATATCCCTAATTTTTACTCGACGAATGACACTAAGTGGTCCTGTCTTCAAAATCAGACTGTCTACTCACGTCGCGCCATCCTTCGTCTCCACGTTCTGTTGGTGTAGAGCATTTATTAGTGTCAAAGATTTGACTGATCTCGGGAAGTCTTTCTATCTAGAGTGTTAGTCCAAGGTACTTTTTTTTCACATTTTTTGATCCCGGGTATTTCCACCCACTTACTTGTCTTAAAATTTGCATGATCCTAAAGTCCTTTAATCTCGTTGTCGTGTACTAAGCAAAAAGAAACTTAAAATTCAATGCATGCAAATATAGTAACTCTCTCCTTTTTTTTCTTTTTTTTTTTTTTTGTCGTTTTATGTCTTTTTTTTTGTTTTTTTTTTTTTTTTTTCTTTTTTATTATTTTTTTTCCTTTTTTTTTTGTTCCATTTTTTTCCTTATTTTCCTTTATTTATTCTTTTTTTCCTTTTTTTTTTTTTTTTTTTTTTTCTCTCTTTTTTTTTATTCACATATGTTCTTAATAATTTTTATTGCTTAATATATCCTTATTATTTCTTTTATTTTTTTTTATTTTGTTATTTTTTTTTTGGCACCAAGAAAAGTTCCACCTAGACGCAAGTGGTTTCACCTTTAATACTATCGTAGCCCTTAACGCGTTTACTTGAAGAAGCCCTAACGCGCGGCGTTATTCGTCTCGTCGACGGTAATTTGACCGATGAGTAGTCTTCGATTAACTGATTCACATCACCTTTTTAAGTACCCTTTTTCTCAACTAAATCTATTTGGTATTGGTATTTTCTGTAGTTCTCAGGTTTTTTTCCGGCCTCTCGGACTATATGGGACAGTTCCTGAGGGTTTATGTGGTTTTTTTTTTTATTTTGCTATATTTATAATGTTATTCTCTCATTATGTTTCTTTTTTTGTCTATTGTCTATTAATCTTCTTTTCCTTATTTACTGCCGTGTGTTTATACTTTCTCAATGTTCAATCAGTCAAGCGTTATAGTTATGTGAAAGATTTTTTCTTCCTGCATTCTACGAAGAAATTAATATTTGGAAAAGATAGGTAAATTTGATATTTCAGGAAAACTAATTCTTCAAAGAATATTTGTTTAGAGAGCAATTTTTTTTAACTATTTTGCTAAAACAATTTTTATTAACTTTACATATTGGGTTAATTTATATCTTTTCTCTAGAGAATCAGATTTTTTTTACCTCGAACAAAATACTCGATCTAAGTGTTTCCATTATTGTTCTAGGGTCGCCCTTGAAAATACGACCAATAAATCGTCTTCAACACCAACCCAACCGATCCAAGAGTAATGTCTCATATTTTATCTAAATGTACCTTGAGAGTCAATTTGTTCTGTTTAAACGTAATAGATCCGCCAACACTATCTTCTCACTACTTAAGATACAAAATTTCGCAGCAAATAGTAATTACATGAACGCATTCGCTGGATATAAGATGCCCACTCAAGTAAAGACATGTTTCCGCGCTTGGGTTTCCGACCTGGGCTCTGATCCCAATAAGAGCTTCGCGCAATGGCTTGCGCACACTATCAAACCCGAAAACATCAAGCAAACGTCAATTGAGATCCACCGATTAACTCCTAAGATCCGAGTACAGTATACTAGATAAATCAAACTCCAACAATCACATATAACAAGTTTTGAGCGTTCCGCTATAGTACCTAATAGATATATAATTTATATATATAATATATCTAAATATGATATATTTCATATATATTAAGGATGTAATAATTCAATTCCTATTGTACTCACGTTATTGTAGGGTGAATCCTATAATATACCTACCATAATACTATTCACAAGGTTTATGTCTCCTTATGTATAATACCACTAGTCAACGTCTAAATCCTAACTAACTCATAAATGGTATCACGGGTGGAGTGTTATTTGCGTGAGAATCTCTCCGTATGGTGTCTTTTCTTGTTTGTGCTGGTGCTCTATTTCCAGTTATGAGCCTATACACCTACTTTCTAATTTGAGATAATTAAAACACAATTAAAGGCTATTTTATAGTGTAGATATCTAAATAATTGGAATAATTTAAACCAATCTTCTCTTTTCAAAACTAGAAAGGACACCACGGAATCCTCATGCTCTTACACCTACCTTGTTTAGGACGATGTACAATGATACTAAGATTATTGTACAATAGCAGTGCCCAAAATGGTTTCCAGTGATGTTACTCCATGGACGGCGCCTGCCTGGGTCGCAGACCTGTCAGTGTACCATTGGGTAGAACCAAATTACTATCAGCAAGGTTGGTCGCGGCTTTGCCGAAATGTCGATGTGCTAGTATAAGTTCTAAGATATATCGCTGGGTGGTAAACTTATTTTTTTCTCGTACATTCTCCTCTCACCATTGAGGCATTGACCAACTTCTAGTGCATTCTCATCCCAATCAATGTCACCCTGACTCCTGTGCTGTCTGTGTAATCAACCCTACGAGGATACCTCTAATTCAAGTCAAAAATAGCCTCCAGGTTAACTAAATCCATTGTTTGTCGTTGCTGTGCGTTTAAATTTAAATGTTTAGATTGCTCTCTTACCTTGCCATTGGCGCATTAAAAACTCAAACTTCTTACAATTTTACTTTATTAATCTTTGGCTAAGCCCTTCCTTTTTCTTTCTTCGTGGCTTGTTTCTGCAATCTCCTGTGATCACATTGTCCTTGCAATCCCGAGATCAAAAAATTATTTCATAGAACATTAACCCGTTATCTAGTCCTGTGCCTTTCTTCCAAATCTCTAATACATTTTCCTGTAATTGTCCAAACGTTGTACAGTTCTTATATATATTTACTAACCCAATCCCCAAGTTCAATACTAAAGATATATCAGTATATATATTCACTATATAATAATTACTGAATTAATATTATATATATACTCACATTTTGGTCTATATATATTAGATATATTAAATTTATATATATATATATATATATAATATTAATTTAATTTTAATATTAATATAATATGTATATATATTATATTATATATATATAATTATATATTATATATATATATATAATTATATATTATATATATATATTATGTATATAATATATATTGTATATATTAATTAATATATATATTAAATATTATAATATATTATTATTAATCTATATAATATAATATAATTTATTATTTTTATATATATATATTAAGTTATATTATTATATATATATTATATATAATCATTAATTAATATTAAATTAATAATTAATTTATATATATTATAATATATAATATATTATGATATATATATATATTAAATTAATAATATTAAATTATATATATATTAAAATATTATATTTATAATTAATATTAATATATACTATATATATTAATATATATATAATTATTATTATATAGTATATATTATAATTATATATATATTATTATATATATATATATATTATTAAATATTATCACTATATATATATATATATATATAATATTATATATATTATATATCCTATTAATATATATATATAATTATTATAATTTATATTAATTAATATTATATATTATATATATATATTAATAATTATAATATAATATATATTATTATATATATAGTATATATGTGTGTGTGTGTGTGTGGTGTGTGTGTGTGTGTATGTATATGTGTATTGTGTGTAAATTCTTATCGGTGCGAATGTTTTTATACTGACTTTCCTTTTTCGACAGGATACCTACTAAAAGGTACTTGAGACAATCTGAAGAGTACAATTTACTTTTTTTGTTTGTTGGT
>JABUQX010021448.1:0-12468 GCA_015478945.1 Trachelipus rathkii
GTAAACGGGGATTTGCTTTGTCAGGAGTTTCCCGGCGAGGGGGAAATCCATAAACGTTTGTAACGGAAAATCTTTTCTGTTGGAGTTCTTCCAAATGACAACTGTATCTTCGTCTTTCTGTTCATAACAATAAATAGTGCCTTTAGATGTGTTTCTTATTTCATCAGGAGTAGAAATAAGAGGAATGTTTGCGAAAGACGTTAAGGATGACAGAATGGAACTTTGATTTCGGTTAGCAGCTTTTACGAGAATGGACCCATTTTCCTCATCAATGTGACTGGAGGGTCTTCAACTCCTAGGACTTTTTCAAGTGCTCTACTGAGAAGAATAGTTCTGTGCTCAGTAAGAGCTTTGGAGGTAGTGGATCGCAATGTGTAATACATCTGAAATGATATGTCTGCTGACATTCCTGGAGGGGGTGCAGCATATGGAGTAAACGAATGAGAACGACTATTACGGGGGGCACCTTTGCGTTGGGGCACCTGAGGTGTTCGGGGTTTGCTAGTCGACGAATCGATGAAATTTTGCGAAAGACCCTCAGGTGTAGAAGATGAAGAAACCAAATCATAGGTACCAGGTCTAGAAGTAGTAGGGACCGTGGTAGGGTCAGGCTGGGTACCTGATAGATGGTAATTGTTGTTGATGTTGTTCAGCTCACCTTGGTTTAAACACGTTATTCCGTTCAAGGGCTTTTCCATAAATTTTTTTTACCACAAACTTAGTCTCCATGGATGAACAGCATAACAATAATGCAAATGAGATATAAACGTAAATAACAGGATGGGCTGGAAAGGCGTATATTCTCATAATATATATATTATATTACATATATTATTATACATATATTATTATTATTATTATTGGCTATTATTGGTTGAAATATGCTGATGCTGATATTATATTGGCTATTTACATATATATTATATATATATATGGCTATGTTGGTTATATTATATTATTATATGTTATATATATATATATACATATTATTATTATATATATATTATTACTAGTTACATATACAACATATACTATAGAAAGATATTATAAATATATTATTATTCTTCTCAAAGGTTATACAAAGATTATATATTATTATTATATATATATATATATTATAAGATATTATTGGTATATACATATATATATATATATATATATATATATATATATATAAAAATATATATATATATATATATATATATATATATATATATATATATATATATATATATATTATATATACTATATATTATTATTATTATTATTACATATTATTATTATGAAGAAGAAGAGTTATATATATATATATTATTATAGCATATATATATAAACGTAAATACATATTATTATATTATATTATATATATATATATATATATATATATATATATATATATGGGGGAGAGGAAGGTTGAAGAAGGGAGCAATATGTGAGTCACAAAGAACGTGTGGAATAACATTAAGTTAATGACTGTATAACTGTATAAATAAAACTGTGTCTCCTATCCCCAACAATAAGAAAAATAATTATAATAAAGAATAAGGATTACTCGGTTCTCACCTCGCAATTCTCATTTCTGCAATGTTCTTTTCGAAGTTATGGTTGTTGCTCCTCTACGTCTGAGTGTCTGAATAATAGAGTCAGGAGGATTTTTCTACATGGAAGGTAACTAGAGGACTGGGCGATCCTTCGTTGTCCCTGGCTGCGAGTAGTTTAAAGGTAGAAGCTTTATGAATAAAACCTTCCCGGATTATCAGATGTGAACAATGAAGGGTAAAGAAAAGTGAGAAGATAATATATTCTTTAATTTAAAGCTAAACCTAACATTCTGATATTCAGAGACTGGGAAAAATGAATCTGAGACGTCTATCAGACGTTGAAGACTTGGCATAATGTGACGAATCAAGACAGAGGTTGCAAGATAGACTAATTCATGTGTCGAAGAAAACGGTGCTTATGGCAAGACTGAGTTGAATACAAAGTGTTTGCTGATCAAGGGAGTGATTCTTTGTCTGTGAGATGATGAACAAAGAATAACATAAAGAGCCTACTCAACTTAAGAGTTATTGTCTGCGTGAGTTCTTCAATAATCAGATGACGTTAGGATGGGTCCCAAATTGCAGATACAAACTAAATACAGCCTTAATGAATAAGTCACTTCAACCTATTCTGATCACATAAAGCTTCATTAACCTATCCATAACCTGTTTAATATAAATAATAATGAATCTTTTTAAGTAAGAATAATTAGCTTCAGGGACGAGGAGAAAGAAGTGCGTGCGGATTATGATTTATTGGGACACAAAAAAAAAAAGTTCTTTAGAAATTAAAATATAAATTGTTCTAGATTAAGGAGAAAGTGCAGGTAGAAGGGAAAAGGGGGTGGTGTGGCTGAGGGGATTTGACATAAATGATGAGATGAAGCGATTTTGCGTAGAAGCGTGCTCTAAGAGTTCTTCCAGCTTAGTTTAGGAGGTGAGGTGGTGCTGGGGTAGGTGCCGATACTTGGAATGTAAGCGCGGGTTCGGCCAACAACTGCCTCTACGGGAAGATGGACTGACAGAGCAAAGTAGAAGGTAATATTTGTCAAATGTAAAGAAAAGATGTAAGAGTTTGTGGAGAATTAAAGAAGCGCTGGAAGCATACGTATTGAAAAACGTGGAGCTCAGGAGAGTTACAAGGTAGATATATAAAGTAGTTATATTAGAAGTAGATTATGACAGGGAAGTATGTAAGTTTAGTAATCCAGTGATAATTTTTGCTTGCTATAATGGGAAGAGTTGAAGCAAGTAATGTTATGGGAAGGATGCGGAAGAATATGAAAGAATTGGAAGGTAATTTGGGAGAACATTTTGGGACGCCTTAGGATCGGATTGTGGGCGAAGAGGTATGTTGAATAGGTATAAGCTTTGTCATGATATGGAATTGCATGGGCGTGAATTAGGGAAGGTATCATGGCGGAGAAGAATAAAGGTAGAAAGTGTGCCTTCAATCATTTTTTTTGTGGAGAGCTCAAGCCCATGAAGAGAGGAGAGAGACGAAGAGAAGAGGAGAGAGAGGATGAGAGAGAGAGAAGAGAGAGAGTAGAGAGAGGGAGAGAGAGAGTAGAGAGAGAGGGAGACGTAGGTGAGTTCTTTCTCAGGCGAACGCAACTCAGATATTGGATTGCAATCAAGCTTATTGTCGTACCTCGTGTAAAAGCATTGCGAATACAGCTATTGGGGAATTGGCATAGCAGATTTCGAAGGAGGGTAATCTTTTTTTTATCAGCTAATGAATATATTTTTTGAAATGAAATGAGTTGATGTCGAATATATATGGTCGAAGTGATTGTTTATAAGTCATTACTTTGGAGTAAGTGAGGGAGGGTATGGTTTTTCTAGCCTTTCTAAAAAAGACTATTGTATGATTAACAGGCATATAGTATTAATTTATAGTGGATGTATTTATAGTAGTATTAGTATTTTGGAGTATTTATATAGTTTATATATAGTTAGTTGGTAGTATGTATTTGACTAGTTATTGTGATATTGTGGAATGACTTTGTATATTTGATTATATATATTATGACTACATAGTATGTAGGGTTAAGGTATATATAAGTTATATGAGTTAGGTAAGATGAGTAGTATAGAGTCATGATTGAGAGGGTATTACATAACCTAACTTTATAGTATTATGGTATAAAGATGGGCTGTATATGTAAGTGTGATTATATTATTGGTTATGTTAATCCCTGAGGAGAAGCATAGTGTGAGGTAATGCTTTTTTTTCCCATTATATTAGTATGATGGGGTGATTTGATTAGTAAGTGGCCGGTATGTGGTAGTGTAAGGGGTGGTTGATACTAGTATACTAGGTGTTATAGGGTAGGAGGTTGTTTGCATACATTTTTACAAAATGTAGACATTTATTTTCAACTGTGAATATTAATTTATATTTTAATCTGAAAAATATTGTTAAAAAAAATGAGAATTATTTGTTCTTGGATAAGGAAATGAAATTCATTTAATGCGTAGATCTATAAATTTAGAAGGAGTAACATTTTTATTTTTATTTTGTTTGTGGTGCTAAAATGTGTTATAATTGTGTAAAAAAAGGTTGAATGAGGTCATTATAGATTGTAACTTCCATTTATTATTAATTAAATTATAATTTTAGATATTAGCAATCATTAGTTAGCGTCTAGAAAGGTAAATTTTTATTCCTAAATAATTGATAATTTCGGATCCGTCTACATAATTAATAATTGTTTATTGGGAAATATTTTCTATGATAATCTTGCTCTCTAACTTTCCGTATTTAAGATGAAATGAGGTCTGTAACGTGTCTTCAAATTACGGGTGCATCTCCATTATAAATTTGTAAATTCGATTTTATATTAAAACAAGCTTTTTAAAGCTAGATAGATTAAATATATAAATAGTGTAACAGTGAATTCTAGAAGCGAATGGTTACTTTTATTTATTATTATGATTTATTATAAGGTTTTATATCAATCAGCTAAGGTTTGGAGGATTCAAATTTAAGCATTTTTTACGACATGATTGTAAAGTATAGGTTTTTACAGAATTTTCTTCTTTGATGTTTTTCCACTTTACAAAAAAATCATTTTAAAATTTTTTTTTTAATATTTTGTTAATTTTTCTTCCACATATTTAAAAATTTAACACTTGTTATTGTCAATTTATTTTAATACCGTTCTTTTAAAATAAATTTCAAACTAGAGTGTGAAATAAACCTTCAAACCTTACTACCCTTCTTGACACTAAAATTTCTTTACATAAATATTCTTCACATCAAAACTATTTCCAAAGAAATAATTAAAAATAAAAAAAAAGAACGAAATAATTATCTAAAGAAACTGGATCTATATTGCAAACACTTAAATGATTAATTTACTTCAGTTAAAGATTCATAAGCAGGGTAAGCAACTTCAAAAATCCCAGACTAAGTAATGAAGTGGTCGGAGAACACAAATTATATTTTTCCCGTCAACTATCTGTGAAAGGACGACAAGCAAATAAAAATGCAATGTAAAAAAAATGATGTACGGTTTGTGGAGAATAAAATACCATAAAGCGAATGGAAAACTTGGAGAATCATGAAAAATCGATACAAATAGTTAAAAAAATATATAGTATAAAAATAAATGGCTATATACATGAAAAATTATTGAAATGAGAGAATATTAGGGTTTGTGATAAAGCAGAGATTTAACGGCAGATTAATGTTTTAAAAAAATCTAAGGCTATCGTAACAATTTTGAAACAAGGATTGAGGCTGCAAAATGGCCCGAAAGATAACTTAATTGTAGAAGTTGCATGTCGTTAGAGGGTGTTAGTATTGAGAGAGTGTTTTAGATTGATGAGATGCAGAGCAGAATGATGAGATGAGAGAGAGAGAGATGAGATGATGTAGAGAGAGAGAGAGAGAGATGAGAGAGGAAGAGAAGAGAGAGTAGAGAGAGTAGAGAGAGGAGAGAGAGAGTACCTCAAATAAATGATTCATGTATATATTATTGATTAAATAATTTTTGAAATAAAATTCTTACTAAATGAGTTAAATGATCTTAATATAAATATCTAATATGTTAAATGGCAATAGGTTCAATTTTTAAATAATTATACATTTTTAAACTAGAAGTTTTCTTAGGTAATAATGATGATTTTCTTCTGATATATTAATGTAAACACCAGTTTATATTCACGATATAGAAAGCGTTATTTATAATTGTATAATAGTATGATAAATATGGATATAAAAGATATAGATAAAATATTAGAGAAAACCATGTAAAGCTAAATATTTCAAGCAGTCTTGTTTCAACACTTTAAAAAAACTGAATAATGAATGAATTACTTTAACTTTAAGAACAATTGTATAAGCATGAAACATATTTGACCATAAGGGTCCAATGTGCTACCGAATTATATTAAAGCAATGAAAATGAGTTTAAATGGATTTTTTAATATAGAAAAATGTTTTTTATTTTCCTTTTTTTTTATAACAGAATCATGTGATAAAATGTTTTTTTTCTGTTGTGAAAAAAGAATGTATTAGTAGTATATTGTTAGTTAATGCACTTTTTTATTACTAATTAATAAATAGTAATGAATAGTGTTATATTATATTTTATGTATATTTTAATTTATCATTTCTCATCTCTATCTCTCTCTCTTCTCGTCGGGTTCGGTCTGTCTTCGTCGTCTCTTCGTCTTCGGCGGTTGGCCTCTTCTCTTTTGGTCTCTCTCGGTTTTTGTCGGTTTCTCTTCTGGTGGGTCTCTCTCTTCTCTGTCTCTCTCGTGGTCTCACTCGTTTTGTTGATGAGTTGTAAACGCATGGTTTTGGGAGTCTTGGCGAATCGTTAGAAGCTTTGATGGATATTTCTGCAATGTGTTTTAATTTCAAGAATTGATTAAACTATTTTCACCTCTGGGTCTTCAATAACTGGGTCATGATCTTGTTTTTGTTCTTGGACATTCTGGTAATTTGATCGTTTGTGTGGTCTCTATCCTCACCTATCCGATTTTTAGAGTTCAGTCTCGATCTTTCGCTATCTATATATGGCATGAGTAAGAAGGGTGAGAATGATAGGAGAAATAAGGAGAGGTTCGGTTCATTCAGGGCTGGATTGTATTATTAGAGAGAGTGGAGAAGAGTGAGGAAGAGGAGGAGAGAGGGAGATGAAGAGAGAGGAGATAGGATTTGTAAGAGTGGGGGAATAGTCACGTTATGAGTTTATGGTATGGATGGTGGGGGGTTGGGGGGGGAGGTGGGGGCGGGTCAGTGAGTTGTGGGGAGTGGTTGAGTAGAAGTAGGAGGGGTGGGTGCTTGGGGGGCAGAAGCGGGTTTCGATGAGCGCTGGGGGGTGCGCGTGGGTGTGGGCAGGGGTGCGATAGAGATCCGGTGGGGCGTTGTGGTGTGGGGTGGAGGAGAGGAGTTAGAGTAGGAGAGGAGTAGAGAGAGGATTCAAGAGAGAAGGTAGGAGTATGTAGAGAGAGAGGAGAGGAGGAGTGGTCAACTTCTCCTTGTATGGATGAGAGAGAGAGAGAGCAGAGAGGGAGAGGAGGGAGAGAGGAGGGGAGATTGGGAGTAGTTGAAGGTGGAGAGGTGAGAGAGATGAGAGAGGAGCAACGAAAGAGGATGGGGTGGAGAACAAGTATATTATTGAGAGGGTTATTATGGTAAGGGTGGTATAGCTATATTATTATTAGTTGATTATGGAGGTTTGTTATCTATCTATTTTTAATTATATTATATTATTTATATATTTATTGATATATATTGTTATTATTATATATATTATAGGTTGGGGGGGGGTATGAGAGTGATTAGAGGTTAGGGTAGTGAAGGTGCGAGGGGTTGAGCGGTGATGAGTAGTAGATGATAGAGATATAGGTAGGGGGGGTGAAGTGGAGGTGGGATGGAGGTGTGATGAGGGGTAGGGGTAGGGGGTGGGGGGTGGGTAGGGGAGGGGGGTGGAGTGATGTATATATGGGTGGATGATAGGGTTAGGGTATGCGGAGGGGTATTAACTGTGTAGTGTCATGAGTTATGAGTGTTGTTATTGAGGTATAGGGTGATAGGGTGTAGTGAGTGTTAGTGATGTGCAGTGGTTTATTATGATTAGGTGAGGTTAGGTGAGGTAGTATTATATAGTAGGGGTGGGGGCATGTCCTATCTTCGTGAGGGCGGGTTTGTAAATGGTTAGTGGTTTGTGGCCGTGCTGCTTAATTAGACTACTTGAGAGCGCTTTGCTGCTGGGGTGGCGCGTTGACGGAGATATTCCAAAGGTGCATTCGATCTGAACGAGGGTTGGCGGAGGCGCCGTCAAATCTGGCTCTCCAAAGCATCCACATTTTGGGTTTCCATCCTTCGTCTTCTTGCTTAACTTATGTCGTAGTTTCACCTCAAATCGCTCAAATGGAACTGGGCTGTGTGTGCGGGGCGACTGTCTTGCTTTGCTTTTTCATGTTATATTGGGGGAATGTTTCCTCCAATGTTTCTGCTGGGCGGCCACTGGTTCCTTATTCTCTCGCTATCTGGATTTATGGTTTCACTTTTTCAACTTTAAGTGATACTCTTGTCGTACCTGCACATCTATTCTTCTATCTCATAGTTTCGTGATATCCGATGACTGCGACCGCTGTCATGTCTTCAACTCATTTTCAAAATTCTGGGCTTTCTGTCCTCTTTTATCTCTCTAGAATTGCCGTCTCGGTTCTCGATCTTTCCGATTTCACTTATTCTCGGCTAGATGCTGGGATTATATAGCTGTTTCCGGATTGTGGGGGATTCTGTTCTGCAGATTGTTGCTGAAAATTCAACTTGCCTTTAAAAAACTCAACTTTTACAAAACTTGCTCGGCCTTCTCTAGTGTAGCCTACACGAGATCTTCCTAAAATACTTTTCTTCCTATCCTCTTTTGGAACTGGGGTTTCTCCTCGTCTGCTCCTTAATTGGACAATTATAAAACATTCTCTTGGTCCTTTAAATCAAGAAAACAAATATAAATGGTTGTGTTGGAAAACCTCATAAATCTACATACGGGGTTCTTAGGGCGCCCTCTAAAGCGATATACTGGGGGGAGTTCTGCATTAGATCTGCCGGAGACTCTTTTTTTTTATTTCTTCTCAGTTCATCCAGCGTATAGCAAGGATCTCATACTTGGGGGGCCGGGCGCCGGTGTAGATGGGGGAGGTGCTTGGTCGTCAGGTGGATGGCTAGTGGGGGGGGCGTGCTGCGTTTCACCTCGGCTTTTGGATAGGGTCTAGTTCAAAAGATGCCAAAAGGTCTTATAAACTATGTTTCTTGTACCTTTTCCAGTTCCTTTTGGACTCCGCCTTCTATATTTGCTCGGAGCGAATGTTTGGTTTTTTGCTCTTATATCTCTCGTTTTGTTAATATTGCGAAGTACTTGCGAGCGGCATGAAACTCGAGGGGAACGTTATCGGACTCGCCGTACCCGGCCACCTTATCGAACGGTCGTGCCAGCTCTGTACCGGCACGGTAGGGGTGCTCCGTGGTCGTGTAATACGTAGTTTTTGGTGTTGATGATTGTTTAATGGTCCCAGGCCGTTGTCGCTGGGTGGAGGGGGGTGCTTGGTGGTCGGGTTGTCTTCATGTCCTGGGCCAGTCCTCGGGGCTTCTAGGTTTCTGTGGGATTGCTCGTTCGCATTCTTGCTGTGTTGTCTCGTGGGCTAAATAGGTTGAAATGGATTGCTCGGCCCGCGGCGGAGTCGGACTGTCAGCAGAGGGCGGCTGCGGGGTGTCTGTGCCTCATCTACGCAATTTACGGTTAGCCTGGTTGAAACGGGTCTAATCAGTGCGTTGCAAATCTTACCTGGTCCACTCCTTGTAATAGGTGCCTTGCTGCCTTCGGTGATGGTGGTGGTGACAACCCTTTATATATATAAGTTATTATATATATATATATATATAGTAGATGATATATGAATATATATAGTATATAGGGTTATAAGTATAGTAAGTGATAGTATGTGTATAGTAGCTAGTAGTGTTAGGGTAGTAGAGGGTAGTAGTAGTGAATCATAGTAGTAGTTATAAATATGTATATATATATGATACGGTGATATATATATATATAAACATAGTATATTGATAAAAGGGCAGAAGTATAGGTATAGTATATATATATATTATATATAGGTATATATAGGAATATATATTATCTATATGATATATATTATTTTATATTATAGTATATTATTATTATATATAATCATATATATATATTGTTATATATATGATATATATATAATAACCATTGAGCCATTGAGAGGAGGCGACAGACGTCCGCCTATGGTATAGGGCTCGGGTTCGATCCCTAGTTTGGGTCCTAAGAAGGGAAATTACCGTAGGAAAATTCCCCTCCTTGAATGGGGCTAGATGTTATACGAGCTGCCGTGAGGTGTGCGATTTTGTATTGAGCTTAATGATTACGTCCTATTAGGGGGGTTTATTAGATATATAGTATATATAATATATTATATATATATATATTATATATATATAATATATGTATATATATTATATATAGTATTAGTTGGTTTATTAGTAGGATTAGTAGTTTTTGTTGGTTTTTTGCTTTGTTGTTGTCGCATTTTCTAGACCAGCAAATGTATCATATTTGTAATCTAAGATTTGATGAATTTGATTTATAAATTCGCGTGGAACAAACTTTGCTGATGAGTGAACGTTGATCAAATTTTTGGGGCGGAGCAAGTTTTCATAATTGATTTTTTAAAAAAGGTTTTGCGAGAAATTACTGTTGAATTAAATAATTGGCAGATGGCAAGGGCTTTTGAGACATATAGATGGAAAAACTTGTTTCAGCATAACTTGTTTTGCAAGCTGGCTGATAGAAGAAGTCAGGACCATGCTCGAAAAAAGGAAAAAGGGTGATTGAAAAAAAACATTTTCCAAAGTGAAATTCTATTGATGTTCTGGTGAGGGAATATATATTCTTATATATGTATATATTAATTATATATATATATAAATTTTTTGTATATAGTTATTATGGGTGTTAGTTTATATATATAGTTTATAATTATTTATAGTTCTTTTATATATTGGGATATATAGTTGGATTATGAAAGTATATTGATATAAGTTATTATATATATATATAGTGGGGGGTTTATATTATTTTATGAGTTTTACTGTTTTAAAGAAAAATTGAACCTGAAATAAAAGCTATGAACTTTGCCAAAGTTATTAATTTATTTTAAGATTGCTCTAATTTACGAGGGTTCCGAAATTGCTTCATATTTTAAAAATTTTCTATGAAAAATATAATTAAATTTTTGTTACGGAAGCTAATTATTTAACTATACCACCACATCACGGCTCGGGGGACCCACTCAGACAAATGTTCGTGTTTTGGTGCCATGCATTCACTTTGTTACCCATTGTCACAGAAATTAATATATATATGATTTTTAAAGTTATGTCTAACGAAAATAGGAAAAGAAAAAAGAAAAAATGTTGTTTACATTCTTTTTAAAAGTCAATAACGTGGCGAGATCCTATATATTGACAACAGGTCCTAGTGTAAAGTATATTACTTAGAGTTCATAAATTAAATGGCTCATCCCTTTAAATGAAAGTTTTTACTGGCTTATGTACATGTCAATTTTAGTGCAATTGTTTAACGATTAGTTTGGCAATAAGTTGTTTGATAATTTATCTGGAATTTATCTTTGGGTAAATAATAAACAGCGAGGTGTTCCACTCATTCAGGGGCAATTCAAAGTTTTGATTCATTTGTTCACTATTATGAGTGTGTTGAAATTGCATAATTGCCGTTAGTTTTTTGCCGTTTGGTGTCCTTTTAATTTGGGTGTTAGGTGAGTGCCTGTGAAGAATGGACAAGTACAGAAGTGCAAAAAAAGAAGTGCTTAAGGATGTTTCCCAGAAACCAGTGGTTGGTGTGGATTGTGGGTCCACCAATTCAACAGTGTATCGGTGGAAACTCACAGGGTTCTTTACCGCCTTGTGCAGCATCTGTTTTCCAATTATTCTCCTTTCGGGACGCGACTGCTGTGATGTGCGGACTGGTGCAATAGGCTTTGGGGGAGTGTACACGTGGAGTTGGCTGATAATGTTTCTATTGAACAAGGAAACCTTAACATTGAGAATGATGGTAGAAAAATATGGTCCCATGAATGTAAGGCCTGTTGTTGCCATTCTTCATTAAGTTGAACGATCATTTTTAATTTTCTGGGTCCTTATGCAACCATGGCCATATGCTGTGCATGCTACTGGCCACTTCGTTGTGTCGTTCAACGTGTCTATACTTTGAAAGAATTGTGAAGTGTAAGTCGACAGTCGCTTTGCGCGGTACCCTACGGGATAGCCCAGACCTGTTCAATTATCACTAGAACATGTTGGGATAGTGTAGGTGGAGGCGTGTTTAGAGAACGTTATACATGTTCAGGGCTTGGGGGTGATGGGTTGTTCGACAGGGTGCATGGACTGGTATGATCTGGGCGGTCATTTGATGGGGAGTGGGACATTATTTGGGTAAATGGGTGTGTTGTAACTATTTGGAAAATTTATAAGTTCATTTGTGAAATTAGGGGGGCTAATTTTTGAAACGAAAAGTGTACTATTTTGAAAATCAAGTATGAAGAAATTAGATTAACAAAAATTTTCAACATTCGGCATGCTTTAAGGTGAAAAATTAAGAAATATACATGATGAGTTTTGTAAAATGTCCATATGTGAGACAAGAAAAAACTATACAATTGTGAGTTTTTTCTTTTTTGTGTATGTTATAATTGTGTGGATTTGGCAATAGTGTGGCGCAGTCAGGTCAAAGTGAAGATTTCTTCGGCGGAGAGTTTCTATATTATCAGGGGTGGACGCAGGCGTAGCATACCCCGGAGGCGCTTTTGACTTTTTTTTGCTTGAAAAATAATGTCCAGGGACCAGCAT
>JABUQX010021449.1:0-10000 GCA_015478945.1 Trachelipus rathkii
AAAGTAGAAGCAGAGGAATTTCCTTTCTCTTATGCCTTATTTTGTCCTAGCTATAATTCAAGTCTGATCATATATCTGGTACTGTGGTTGATGGAGCGACTTCTTTCTTTTTTATTGTAATTAGTAAGTTCCTCAGGGTTCGGGCTTTCTCCTACTTTATTCTTTTTCATTATAATTTTTAAATATCTTCTCACTTATATGCTACATATTTCTAACTGTTATATCATTAATCGTGTAGATATCACTTCATTAGAAGCCGTCAGATTATGCTCGACTACATTATTCGCTCGTTTTTACAACTCACAATTGCCTCAAATATTCTAACTTTCTGTTCTCTTTGTTTATATTTTATTCTACTATTGATATTGGCTCGCTCTTTGTTATATTCACAACACAGATCCATTGATAATACCTAATTCACCTCTTTAATGATTTACGAGCTGATTCCTTGGGAGTAGGGAGGCATATTTTTGTCCGAGCATGTTGGAGGTCTGTATGGTGGCATGGGTCTTAATGTGGATTGCGTTACGAGTAGACTATATTGTCACTCTATTCTTAACTTTCGTAGTTTCTTGTCATTAAACTATAACAATAGAAAGAGACATCACTTAATTACAAATCTCTTCATACACTCTCCTATAATGAATCTTTATAGGTTGTCTAAGCTTGGAATCTCTTATTAATATCTTCTCATCTTCGGTCTAGTTCGTTGTTGTTCTGAACGGATCTTTGATATCGCTCGGAATTCCTGTTAGTAACCTAATTTGAACTTTTATTTGAAATGAAATTATACGGAACTACTACCCCCTCCCCCGAAAAAATATAAACTATGAAAAGACATAACTTGGTTTCTTTGCGAGAGACGCTTTCAAGCATCACAACGCGCTTCGACAGCAGTGCTCGTGCCTGATCTATTTGAAACTTAGTGGGAGGTCTCCAGTATGTATACCTCGCGATTAGCACTTTATCTTGTTTGCTCTCTATACTTTTAAGTTCTACTTTGTCCACAGCTAATACATAGCGGCTCTCAATCTTCGATTCACGCTTAGCTAACTTGGAGTACATGTTCTCGGGCATATTTTGGGGTGGGAATACATGAATGTTCTCGCGACAAATCCGTCTAATTTTGTAGGGTATTATATAAATGGATCAAAATAGGTCATGCCAATAACCTTTGTTACTGTAATGTCCCAGTTCACATATTACGCGCTCTAACTTGCGACGCGGAATGTTGTACTAGTTATCTCTTGGTAGCTGTATTATTTTTTAGTGTAGAGATTAACTGATTTTCTTGATGCAGTTCATGTACCTGATGTTAGTTTTATGGATATTGGATGTATTAATTCTTAACTGATTCAACTTGTTGAACATTAAATCATTATTATAGATCTAGTATTTTATTTACACGACGGAAAGTTAGCACATTATATAGTGATGTTATCTGTGTTTTTGCAAATTAGTATTAGTTATTATCATTGTAGTAATTGTACTTAGATTAGTTTAATGGTAGATGGGTATTGACTATACATTCCAGGCTATGTATATCATGTACTTGATCTGGAGTTGTTGTCATTGCTTCTTGCACTTTATTCTCTGTCTTATATCGTCTGGTTTATTGATTGAGGAATTTCTATTCATATCTTCATGTGTCTGCTGAATTTAATTCATATCCTAATACTTCTATAAAAATTATGCATTTGTTGTCGTATCTTGTGCTATTTATTAATAATTATGTAGCGGAATTTAATATTATGTGCACTGATCTTTTGTATTTGAGCGTTGATGAATTAATATATGTATTTTGGGGGTTGACACACTTGCATTATCATCTCTTCACTTAGAATATGAGGCTTCTGCCCAGTTATGTATATGATTTGGTTCGGATTGAACGACTGTGATTAATTATTAATATAATTATAATTATAAGTATTCCATTATAATTTAATTATATTATTAATGATTATTTAATTATAATTGATATAGTTATTATTTAATATGATTATTATAATTATTATTAATTTTATTAGTTTAAATTTAATTATTATTAATATGATTTATATTATTTATTATTTAATATATTATTATATATTATTATTATTATTATTAATAATCATTATATTTTTGAGACAAAATATTTATTTATGTATTTTGAATTTACATATATCATAATTTATATTAATAATAATAATATTTCCAATAATATAATTATAATAAGATTATGGTTATAAAAATTATTATTAAAATATTTACTCTAATAATTTTAGGATATCTAATTTGCCTATAAACTTGGTCACTATTATCTTGCTTAAACCTGTTTTAAATACATCACAATTTTTATTAGATATTGTTATGTTACAGATTCTAAGTCCTAACCTTTGAATAGATGCTAATTTAATAAAGATATTTAGATATATAATAGATAATAGAGGTAATTGTCTTATTACCCTGCGACATACTATCAGAAAAACCCAAATATTTGTATGCGTCTTAATTTAAGTGTATAATTAAGATATATTAGTTGTATTAGAATAAATTTTATTTTATGATATTTTTATTTTTGTATTCTAATTATATAAAATTCCTTTAACTAGTAAATATTAATCCATACGGTTATTTATTAATTATATATTAATTGATATAATATTATAATATAATTAATATATATATATATTAATTATAATTAAATATACTAATATAATTATATATTATATGAATATATATATATATTTAATATATTGATAATATATTTATATATATAATATATATATATAGTAAATACTATTATAGCCTCAGTATGGCAACCTACAAGTTCACACTTTATAACGGCGATCCTTAAGATATATTGTGACACTAAATATATAATGTATATATGAGTGAAGTACGAGTACACAAAGAGACACATAAGATTACTGAAGAGAGAGGATCGAAATTGCTGCGATATGTCTTACGCTCAGTTTATTATATAAGAGCTTATGTTTTAGCGCTATAGTTAGGTATTATATGAGGATCGATGAGATCATACTTTTAGATATGTAAGGTAGGGATAAGGATAGATAGATATGAAGTAAGTACTTGAAACTTATAATATGATATTAGTAGTATTATATATAGTAGTGTTATTATTTTGATAGCTTTGTTTTGAAACGCTATCTTAATGTTTTGAATTGAATTATAGTAGATAATTTTATATGGAGCATCTCATACTATTGCGAAGAAGTAAAAATCATTAATACGGTATCTAAGATGGGATCAGTAAGGTCACGCGTGATCGCTTATAGCTACACGCTCTCCATGTATGCAATAATTTCTGAGCGCTTCAATCCAGAGTTCCATCGCATTCCTGCAATTTGCCATATTTAGTCACTCTATGTCTCTTTAAAGCATGTGTCTGAGCATTTGTTTGTTTATGTCTCGGGTGCAAAACAGCATTTGCTTATCAACTCCGATATATACAGTAAGCGTGAATTATTGTTACAAAATATTACTCGAAGTAAGTCCAATCACTAATATAAAAATTAACAGTTAAAATTATATCTTACTGTATATATTAAAATTATTTGAATATTATATTATATATATTATATATATTATATATATATATAGTATATTAATATATATATAATATATATAGTATATATATAGTATATATATATATAATTAATATATATATAATATATATTATCATTAAAATATTATTTAAAATAATTAAATATAAATAAATAATAGTATATATATAAATATTATATACTTTAAAATCATATTATCTTAATATATAGTAATATTAATAATATTAATATAATATATACGTATATATATAGTATTACTATAAGAAGAATGAGAACGAGAGAGTGAGAGGTGCTATTCCCATACTGAATTGCAATTGTTCCCGACTGAGGAGAAGTTCCACCAAATCGTTGTGAAGAATTACTTTTACTTTCTTGGGCTGCCTGTTGTTGGGGCGTTGACGGACCATTTAACTCTAAATTTTAAAATTAATATTATTCTTTGGACCTGAATAGAGAATCTTATGACACGAAACTTAACGTATCATTTTATTATCTATTACATATTTTATTAATGGAGTTAATTATAATTAAAATATAATTTGATTACTGTACTATTGTCAGTTACTTTTTCTCAATAATATATTAATATAAATGATGTATATAGTATATATCTAGGCTTCCACTAATCCTGAAACAGAATGAAGTAATAACAAAGAAAAATTAGTTACATTACTATTCTACATATTCTATAGTATGTCTAAATATTATATTATATTAATATTAGATAAAAGCAGTAATATATATATATATATATTATATATAGTATATATTATCATATGATAGTATAGATAGTGAGTATTGGTATCTAATATATTATATTAGTAAATAATGATATAATTATATATTTTAAGTTAGGTATCCCCTTTTCTTTCAATAAGAAGTAACAAAGAACAAATTTATAAGAATAATATTAAATCATTAACTTAATAGCATCAGTATAAGTTGATTAAGTTAGAGTATAACTATTTTTCGACAAGTGATTATAAAAAGTATTTATGGAATACTAATTCACTTTCTGAGCAAAGATGTAGGTTGTTTATAATCACTATTAATTAAAGCGATAGTATCGTACCTAGTAAGCTTATTATGATAGATTTAAGGATAAAGTTAATGAGAGTGGCAAAAGATGAGTTCAAGTGTAAACTATAACCAGACTGCACTAGTTATAACATCATAATACGCGAAACTACAATCATACTCGAAAGTAATACTAGGTCAGTAGTAGACTAACCTCACTCAAGCACACATCAGCTATTAAGTACACTTACACACACAACATCATAAGTAGTATTCAACACAAACACACACCATAAATATTATTACAAAATATACAATATAATTTTTATATAGTGATATATTACTAGTAAGAAGGGATATAATATTACGGATATTATATGGTGAGTAGTATAAGTATATGTACTATAGTATATTATATATATTTATATAAGTATATATATATTAGCTATATAATATATATTATATTAAGTATTAGATATAATTTAATATATTATTTATTATATAAAATATTATATTAATTAAATATATATATATATTTATAATATATAATATATAACCTATAATTATATTATTAATATATTTAGTAATATTATTATTATTAATAGCTAAATTAATAATATATATATTATTAAGTATAATAATTTATATTAATATAATTAACTATATATATATAGTATATATATATATATATATATACTATTATAATATTAATAATATATATTATATATAATATATACACTAATAATTTATGCAATATTGAATATATAGAATATTATGTATATATATTTATATGATTGAAATATTAAATATGATATATTATTATAATATATATAGTAGTATTAATATATTATCATAATATAATATATATAGTTATAGTGATAGTTATATATATAGTTATATATATTTATATAGTAGTATAATATATATATATAGTATTATATAATATGATATATATTATAAGAATAATATATAGTATAATATTAATAATATATATAGTATAATATATTATAGTATTTAATTATTATATAGTAGATTACTATAAAGGTAATATTAGTAAATTATATATATATTTAGTATATATTATATATAATATATATAATATTTAATATATAAATTATTATATAATTATATATATAATAATATGAGATTACATACTATTCTATAAAAGACTTATAGGTAAAGAATCCAAAATTAATAAAGAATTTAAATAGTAAATTAAGATAGAAAGTTGAATCTATTATTAATGATTATTTAGTATTAGTTTGTATCAGTTATAAATTAAGAAAATTCGACTGAAGATAAATAGTGTACAAAAAATACGCAAGGAAACACTCAGGGAAAGAGCTCAAATTTTAAAAAGATACAATGAAAACCCGTTGATACAATGCTGTACACGGAACAAGGTGTTTATGCATAATTCTCTAACAACTAAACCATATATTAAATTAAATGTCATTTAAATCATGGTCTCTATTAATAATATTGTAGGTCTGAGGTTATTATACCCTCTACTGTAATCTCAATGTTTGTACGAAATTATTTGTAACACAAATTTTAAGATATAGAAGAGAATTATTAAAATAACAACTTATCTTATGTTAATAGTAAAATATAGAGTATTTCCGTACTAATATGAATATGTTACTTTATATATTGAATTTTTCTTTATATATTTTTCTATTAATTATTTTGTGTATCATAAGTTATAAGAAGCTTTTACTCCACTCGATACATATGATCTTGGTTTATAGTATTTTTCATTTTGTTTGTGTAGTCGAATTGATATTGGATTTTAGTATATATTAATATTTGTTTTAAATTTCAATCTTAAAGTAATACCATTTATAAAAGAGTTTTGACTTTACATCGTGATATGTGTTATTCCTCTATTATTATAATGATATGTTAGAAAGTATTGAGACATAACACTGACGAGAGAAATTGAATCAGTGAATTTTTATGATATATATATAATATATAATATATTAACGTATATATATATATACTGATATTAACAATTTTAAAAAATAATTAATATATAATAAGTTAATATATTATATATATATATATATTAATATATATTTATATATAGTATATTATATATATATTAATATAGGTCATATATTATATATATTATATATATATTTATATTAAATATATTATATATAGTATATATAATTATATAGTTATTTAATAATATATATAATATTATATATACATAAATATTTATTACATTATATATATAATTATATTATATATAAATATAGTAATGAGTAAATATATACATATATTATATGTTGATTATATATATTAATTTATATATTGTAATATATTATTATATATCAATGCTATATATATAATATATATTCTTATTAATACTATAATTAGTAGTATCATATATATATATATATTAGTATATATTACTATATATATATAAGTTTATATAATTAGTAATTATAGATATATATAAATACTGATAACCATAACATCATAAACCAATATTATAAATTGAAAAGATTTATAAGGTATATTTGAATTTTAATTTTATATATTTTATTATTATCATTACTATGGTATATCCCGAGACTTTTTTATATAATGGATATTTGATTCTTGTGCATACTTGAACATGTCGATCACGGAGTTAACAAGCGCAGCTATCAGAAAACTTTTAATATACATACGACTATTGGGAATAGAGAATAATTATGAGTAACATAAAAGGGAACATAAGAATTTCAAGCTTTGAGATGGACGTATCTAGAGAGATGGTTAGTCTAGAGCTTGAAATATAATGCAAAGACTATTAAGGCTTCTTCTAAACAGATGAAAGCTGTCTTAAAGGTTTTCTGATGCTGAAACATAAATTTATGAACTAAGATTGGAATTAGAAATGTATAATACTAACCACTATAAAACTCGGCTGACAGCTTTTTTTTATTGCAAAAATGAATAAAGGTTTGGGCATTCTTATTAATAAAATGTAGATTCTATATAAGATATAGAAAACGTAGGGAGTACTTGTCACAATATATTTAAGTCTTTGAGTAAAATGTTGGTATATACAAATACGATGTTATACAAAATCGGTCAGATTTAGTGTAATGTTAGAACAGATATGTAAGTTGAATAAAAGAATAACTATAAAACTCTAATTAGAGGAACACTCTGGAAAATTATCAAAATATTTAAGAAATTCTTTTCAACGATAGATATATATATATATATCTGAAGACAATTAATGATAAAAAATTGCAACTACAAGAAGTTACTAGCGAGTTAACTTAACCTCATGATTGTTTCATATTTATAAATTGACAATGTTCACACTATAAGCTCTCGTAAATGAGTAACACTTTATTCGCAGGCATAATTATGTGTCAGGACATATGTCAAGACACTTGCGAGTGTGTGCGATAGTATCATTATTGTTTCATATTTATAAATTGACAATGTTCGGTCTTCAGAGCAAGGAGTTTATTTATACTCTTAAGATCAGTTTTAATTAGAGATATACCTATATAAGTCTGTTATTACTCATCTTCTTGTCATGCCACCAAACACTAACCAAGTTCTGTCTCTAAAGATAGAGCAGTCAGACGGCATTTGCAGAAGGAAAGCAGCTTGCTGGTAGGCAAGCCATAAGCATATGTAAAATGACTAATATCTCTTCTTACGTACAAATATTATTTATAAGAAATGAAGACTATCAATCTTCTTTTTGACTCTTGATTTTAAATGAAATCATTTTATTCTCAAATATTCATTATATGATGCAAATATGGCCTTTTTTTTAGTTTCAATTTTTAGCATTTTAATCTGATATTAATAAGAACCGAAAATACAATAAATATGATCAAAAGAAGCAATTAATATTTTAAATTTATATTGTTAATATTATTAATATAAAATTTTGAAATTAAAATGCGGTGTTTTTTATACAAAAGCAAATTACTTAATTTTTTTTATAGGACATCAAAATTTTTAATTGAACAAATAAAATATATATTTTTATTAATTTCTAAGATCTTCTAAGTACATTAAATGTGTAAATCACTTAGATATAAACAAAAGAGGGGTTTTAAAAACATATAACCGAGATAATATTTTAATGGTTTAATACGAACTAATTTTAGGTGTAGAGAGACGCAATAATCTCATTATAATTAATTGTTCAGACCCAGTCAGCCATATCTGTTAATCACATTGTAATTAAAGTATAGCAAGAATCTATTAAGTAATGGAATTAAAGATGACAGAGAAGAGAGCTCTACTAATTTGTAATTTTTCCAGTGACTAGTTTCAGAAGATTTCAAGAAAATTGGTCTAATATTAATGTTCAGAATTAGATCAACCGGTAGATTCCTTTTCTAACTTGCGAATTCACATTCTTCTGCCTTTTTTTTACTCTTCTCCATTGATTGTCGCAGGAGTGTTACATTTAATCATTTTGCGATTCACGACAACTGTCGTTCTACATTGCGGCGAAGACTCTGGAATAATTATTTGACTATGTATATTGAATTATATAGTTATACTATATTATTATTATATATTATATATTTATCTATATTATTATATATATTATTAGTTTATATATAAAATATATATATATATTTATTATATTATATATTATTATATTTATTATTATTTGCGAAAGAGAGAGAGTGAATTATATTCTTTCTCAATAAGGTATTATATTAAAATTATCTCATGGAAGCTTAGATAGTAATATAGATAAAATTTTTATGTCACGTAGAATATAAAAACAGCTATTTTCTTTGCGAATCTAAGAAAAATTATGATTTGTAAAAATATTTGAATTTATATAGTCACTTAAGAGAGTTATCAATGGAAACTGGAATATACATATTTAATTATTATTTAATATTGTGTTTGTGGGGTGGCCTTCGTGATTAATTATGCCATAGTTTCTAGTACTCTAAGCAAACACATCTTATTGCATTTTAAAAACGGTGTCTCGCTAAATTTTGCATAATGTCAGGCATGATTGAGTGGTGTAACTCAGACAGACTAATCAAATAGGTATAAGGAGGAAATGTAGTGCAACTAAAAATGATAATTCAATCTACTTTATTGAAATGACTAATACGAGGTTAAAGGAGATTTTTGTGTACAAATCACTCGAAGACTCAAATCTTTTTGTTTTTCAATTGTACACTAATCACCAGATTCGATGGAACAATTATATACTTATTTACATTTTTTCATTAAAACTTTTGTAGAAAAAGATTCTCTCTCCGAAACGGAATGATTTATTATTTTTCTTTTCTGCGTGTTATTTACTCTTCTCAAATTTAAATCATTTTTGACTCTTCTCACCTTACAGGTTATCGTTATAATATATACATATAATCACTAATACTATTGATTAATTATTACCATACTAGCTACCT
>JABUQX010021449.1:12500-20000 GCA_015478945.1 Trachelipus rathkii
AATAAATATAGATGATATTAATAATAATTAATGAAAGGTTATAATAATAATGAATAATAATATAATAATAAGAATAATAATAATACATAATATATAATAATAATAATAATAATCATAATAATATATAATACATATAATAATATAATATATAGTAATAATTAATTAATTAATTAATAATAATAATAATAATAATATAGAACCATACATTATTTATAAGAATAATCAATTATATATATAAGCACATTTCTTTAAGAAATCCACAAACTTGTATTCACTGAGTTTTTTTTTTTTCTCAGTAGCAGATCTCAAAACACAAAATCCCACTCGAGTCAAAAATTAAAAGACGTCAAATGGAAAAAAAAAACATGGGAACGAAGCCGCAAGAGAGAGGAGAGGCTCCGTGCGGCGCGTCCGGTTCACTATCCGAAGTGGAGTAAATGATCAGACGCAAAGTCACTTTCCAAATACATGAGTGTGTCCGAATGAGAGAGGGAGAGAGAAAGAGAGAGAGAATTGGGAGAGAGGATTAAAGAGAAAATAAAAAAAAAAATATAAATATAATATAACAAAAAGTTGGATATCATCGCTTATGATATTAAATACATCTATATGATAGAATATGTGGTCTTTCAGAGGTATACAACTCATCTTAGAATTTAGAAGTTGGCAAAAATGAATATTACTGATGTCTGCCAAAAGTTTTGTATTTACAATTATTCCTTGTATTGTTCTTTAGAATGGTGCTTAAAGAGTAATATAAGTCATATTATATATGAATTTAGTATTATTATAGTTTTATACTTGATATAATGATACAACTGAGTTCATTATAAGTAGTAAACTTATTCTTGGAAAGGAATTTAGTTATACCGTACTTGAAAGCACCTATATTATGGTGAAGATTTTAAAAATACCACTTGTGAATGAATCTACATTGGAATTACCTATATATACTACACTGTATATCACCTGGGAAGGATTTATAATCCGTAACACAGACTGAAGCAAAGATAAGGAAAGTTAAAGGTTTGAATTGTGTTTTTTATATAAGATAACATAGTTATGTAAAATATAACGTCCTGTGTTGATAGGTTGCAGAATCGAGTTTTTGAGGTATTGAAATCGAGTGTTTTCTCTGTCCAATTATAAAAAGACTTTGTGAATATTTATAATAAAACTTTGTATAAAATGTAAAATTTTAATACTACTGTAGTGAATGCACTTTAGATACTATGGATTTTTTATCTTTTGTTTTTGAATAAAAAATAACTCTGAGGGTTTAATTGCACACTTATTTACTGTGAATGGAAATCCGTTTTAGACATTAATTGTGGCCTGTGTCGTGAAATAGATTTCTGAAAATAGAAAAGGCATATTGCAGCCACTGTGTCATGAGTATGCAGATAACTCCTGAAAAGAAGTGAAGATACTCAAATTTTGCCTTGTGTTACTAAATTTGTCCTTTCATGATATATGATTAACGTATTCTGGCAAAATTGTGAAACTTTGCTTGAAAGGGGATGAAGCCAGAGAAGTTTATTGAAAGACGAGAGGAAGCTCCAAAAAGAAATTGACATAAAGAGTAAGCTGCCAAGAAATAGAAAGGCAGGAGAAAAGATGTAATAGAACGTGGACGAGCAAGAATCTAAAAGAAATAAGATAAGAGGCTGCTAAAGAGCACGGCAACGAGAGAGCATGAGTTGCGAGCTTCAGCAAGTATCAGATTACCAAAGTTGTCACAACTCATCTACTCAACCATCAAATTCACGAATAATAATGATGTCAAAGCGTGTATCTAAACTTCCTCTTCGATAAAGAGAAAGGATATATGTACAATCCTAAAGACGGAAAGTTTGCTGAAATAATGAATCGGAGAAGAGGAAACTTGTCCTTCCCACCCAATCAGCGGTTTTGAAGCAAACGGCTCTTGTAGCGTATCCCCTATCCCAAAGGAGACCCAAGCAATTACGATAATGCTTGAAATGATCTTCTATGCTACATTCTTACCTAAAGAAAAAGGTTATAGGTTGAAATTCAGGAGTGCGAAAGCATAAAATGAGAAAGGCCTATACAGTTTATTGATAGATTAAAAAATTATGTGATAATGTGGACAGAACTTGCGGAAATCAAGAAAGATTTTACTTACAGCGTAATTCTAATAGTGGCCGAACATTTCTTAAACACTTGCCCAAAAGAACTTGCGACCTTCTTGAGAGAAAGGAAAATTAGCAAACTTGATATATGGCACAAGAGGCAGAAAACTACCTCCTCGCATATAGCAGGAACTTATCGTAGACGACTAATAAAGAAGACCGCACGAAGAAAGAGAAGAAAGATGTTAATGAAAATTACCATAATTTTGAAAGGCAAAAAAGCCAGACAACGTGCTTTAAATGTGGTAAGAGGGGAACAAAGGCTTCTGACAGGAAACTACAACCCTAGCTAGAAAATACTAGCCATATAAAAATATCAGAACAATAGTCAATCAAGTAATAATTGGAGAGAGCACCCAAAAAGAGCGGCTGCCGCCATAACAAGGGTCGGTCATGAAATTAAGCAGGGAAATAAAGATTGCACTCCTGATACTATACCAACACATGGAAATCAGAGAGCTGATGAAGACGAAGATGTTATGAAACACGTCGATGTAGGCAACATAATTGCTTTAGCATGTTGCAAAACGATACTAGTCGTCAGAGTCGCGTATGTGAAGAGTAAAAGTGTAAGAACTAATGTTCAGAAAGCAATGATGCCCGTAGTCAGAGGTAAGATTAACTGAATTGCTGGGAATGTGTTAAGGGACACTGGTTGTGACAGCGTCATCATCAAGAAGAAGTATACATCAGCGGACCAGGGGACTTGAATGATAAAACAAATACTGCTGATAGATAACACGATCAGTGATGCCCCTGTTGTTACGATCGATGTCGACACACCCTATTACACGGGAATTGGTGAAGCTATAGCTCTCGACGATGCCATCTATGATTTAATAATAGGGAATATTCCTGGCGCTAGAAAATTGGAAATTTTCCCCTTTTGCGCTATAGAATTGTTGGTGAGGCCTGTTCGAACTATGTGGGAGTCTAGCGTCGTAGACACGACTTTATAACTACGGAATAAGAGTTCCAGCATGTTTTGAAGGTTCAGCGAGATTCAATATTTTTTTAGTTTACCATTGTCACACATTGTCTATTCTACGTAACCCGAACATATATATTTTAATTCATAAAACTGTTCATTAAAATCAGTTTGCGAAGTCGGAGTCGGGGCCAGGGCCGGAGGAACCGCAAGGTTTTGGGTGGAGATGGGCCGGAGCCTGCAGGCAAAATTTTTGAGCGGACTGGAGGCGGAGTCAGAGCCCGGGGCGAATTTTAGGATCCGGAGCCGGGCTGAGTCGGAGTCGAATTTTAGGAGGCCTGGAGCCGCGGAGCCCGGAGTCGGAGCCGCAAAAAAAGAGGCTGCTTCGGCTCCGGCAATTTTAATTAGTAATTATTAATTTATTATACAGGTGTTTTATATATATATATAATATATATATCTATATTAATACATATATATATATATAGTATATATATATATATATACTATATAATATATTATATATATTATATACTTTATTATATATATGTATATCAGTATATATATATTATCTATATATATATATTATTATACTTATAATATTAGTTATTAGTTTCAATTCTTATATCTCCAATATCAATTATTTATATTATATATATCTATATATATATAAGTTATATATATATATATATAATATATATATATATATATAATTATATCATATAATATATATATATAATATATATATATATATAATATATATTTATATACTGATATTGCTCTTTCCAGAAATTGATTATGTATCTTTTTTTATCAATAATAAAAGGTTCGCGTACTATTTATAGATTAACTTTAATATAATTAAGTTTAATATCCTTAGAAAAAAATCATGTCAACGGTTAAACCAAATCGGAAAACACACTCGTCACTGTATTTGATATAATTACTCATCCTGATGATAAAATAACTTTCATTTGTCAATATGAAATAGTTAACGCACAGTTTGATGGGAACAGTCAGTTCATCATGCACTAAGAGTCTACCTACTAACGTAGTTATCATAGGTCACAATACATCTATTGGACCCTTTAAATTAATTGCGACATTTAAAAGGCTATCATCCAGACATTGCTGCATTGTTAAAAAGCAAGGTGAAGCTAAAGGTAATCAAGGATAAACCTTTAATTTAAAACTCAGAATAAGTGGAAAGCTTTTTCAGTTGCCATATAATTGTTCTGTCTATGTTAAGTGAAATTCAAATAACAATTGATTATAATGGTTAACGATAGTGATCCCATTAGTTTTCTTTGCATGACCAGGATTTAAGCACTGTGTGGAGACATGCTTCGAAACTGCAAGTCCTTTAGCCTGGAAAAATATTTGTAAAATAGTTTTTAGTAGAAAAAATAAACAAAAAATAGCTTATAAAATTGCATAAGGGACGCTTTGTGCATTTAAAAAATGATACTTACACATGGGCATTGTAATTATTTTGTCCTATTTTAAATATGTGGACGAAGAATAAAAACATATTTCTAAAACGTTAGCAGTATAAGAAAAAAATACTCAACATCTCAGCGAATATATTCAAGAATTGTTACTGACATCTTAAAAGAATTCGACATAACAAGAGACAAGTAATTAGCATTGTTACAGATAACGAACGCATCAAACATGATTAGTACGATTGAAAAATTAATAAGGACAATGGGGTGAGGATAGGAAGCTGGTAACTGTGAATCGATTTTGATTGGACATGTCAAACGAAGAAGTAATCAGTTGTTTTTCAGATGACTTGATAAAACTATTAAAGACTATGTTCCGATGAACGTTACATATTGCACACATGTGAATGTGGAGTTATTACTTTACAGTTAGCGTGCTTGAATGGTCCTCCACAATACTCTATAGAGCCAAATCTTATAAGCAGGGAGACAGATAGCAAAAGCAGCACGCCCCCGGTTGTTACCCCACAACTTAAGGAGTTCTAAAGAATCAGCTGCAAAGTGGCAATCTTTGGTCAAGAGACAGATGGGGAAGTAAATGTCTTATGCTCTAAAGGCTTCTGAACTAAAAGATATAGTAGTAGTATGATGCCTGCCGGTACTTCTGAACTTTCTCTGTTCGACGTCAGTTGGGACAAATCGAGAACACTTCGAGATTATTACACCCATACTTTTCCAACAAAAAATATTCATCAGAAATGAATCCGAAATCTTTTTTTATTGAGCAACGGATTTTAGGCAAATCATGAAATAATTCCATGAAAAGAAGGGAAGAAAGAAAGAAATGAAAATAAAATAATTTTGTCGACAATCTTTGTTTAGAATCTTTCCCCAGACTGAAGATCTGATCTTTAAGCTGGAGTGTCTTTGGTGACTAGGACTTCAAATGAATAACGCTATCGAACAGAAATCTGGGCGGAGTCAGATAGTTTGGCAGTTTAGGATCCTCCCTTGTAGAATTTTGTCAGATGAAGATGAAGACGTAAATTTGCCAGATAATGGGAAAATGGAGCATGCAGAAAAAAGAGCATTGAAAAATACTTAAAAAGACAATCTACTATAAAAGCCAAATCACCTAAATATCTTCTAAGAAAAATAAAAGGTAGAATTAAATAAGTCATTAGATGGAATAATGAAAATCTACCGGAAATCAAAGTTATCAGTTAAAGAGACAATCCAAAGTTGCTATCCGGGTTATGGACGACCGATCATCGGTTGTCAAGGAAGATTATATGGCAGATGCCCGCTTGCCAGACATTACAGCTTTGCCTCTCCTCATATTATTGTTCAAGCTTATTTTTCCCACTTTAAAAATAAAAATCGGATTCTAAGACATCTGCTAAAGAGGATTTATTATGGTTTTATTTTAAGACACTTGTTTTGAATAAATTTATATTACATATGGTCGGCTGTTCAAAGAGAAATTATTTAAAATTTAAAAAGAAAGTGAATTATATATATATCATATAATATATATCTATAGTATAATATGATATTATATTATATATATAGTAATAGTATATACTATATATATATTATATAACTATAGTCATTATATTAGTTATAATATAATATAGATATATAATATATATATTATATATATGTATATATATATATATATATATAATTATATATATAGTATATATATATATCATATATAATCTGTTTTGAATAAAATTTATGCTATATATGTTCAGGCTCATAGTTCCTAAAGGGGAATTATTTTAAACTTTAGGATGAATCTTAAATTATGATTTTTGATTCTTTTTTAGGAAAAAAAATATAAATTATTACGTAACTGTAAGACAGTTCATCGTTCACAAGAGGTTATTAAATTTTAGGAAGAAAGTAATGATTCTTTTCGTATTTTCCTTAAAATTCTTTATTTTTCTTTAAAATATTTCTTAAGTTTTAAATTCTAAAGGTTAATAAAGATGTCATACAAATTCATTTAATTTATATAAGCCCTATCTAAATTTTGTATAGAATTATGATTTCATGCTGTAATGGAGAAGGAATAATAACTAGGGGTCGGCGGAGCCGGAGTCGGAGCCGAGCAATTTTTTAAAATGCCGAGCGGAGGCCGGAGCGGAGTCGGAGCGGGTAATTTTAAAATGCTTGAGCCGGGTAATTTTAAAATGCTGGAGCCGGAAAAAAATTTGCCGGCTCCGCAGCCCTGGTTATAATGTCTTTGATCTTTGTCATTTTTCAAATCAATGTTCTAGATGTCTTTTCAGTCCTCATTATTTCTTCATATTTCTCTGCGAATCTAATTAAAGACCTGACTTGACATTTAGTGGTAATGTTTTTCGCTTTCCATAGTTCATGAAAAGAAGAGCGCAACGTCATTATATACTTTCTTTTCAAACATAGAGGCATTTTGCTCCAGAAAATTTGACTTAATCTTTCCATTGCCACACATCCAAGTTTCACTTTTTTTATATTTCATTTATTAGTCACTATTTGAAAATATTATCTGTCCTAAATACAAATGCTCCTCCACTTTTTCCACTGTTGTATTTCCGATTTTTATGGGCTTGGGATTTAGAAACATAACACTACTTTAGGTTTTTTGATGTATTCATGTTTTTAGTCCAATCCAGTTGCTTAATTTTTACTACCATGATATTTAGTTCCAGAGGATCTGAAGTAAACATACATGTCATCTGCGAACTCTAGAGAACTTCAAAAATTATCCTTTATATATTATTCCTGTTGATTCCCAGTCTGGTGTTCTAAATATCTCCTCCAATACCTCAGTAAATAGTTTTGGAGAGGTCGTATTGCCTTGTCTAACTCCTCACTCAATTTTTATTTTTTTGACTCTGTGCGTAGTAAAAAGAAGGTTGCTTCCGAATAAATATTCTTTCAATTTCAATATAGTTGCTGTTTATCCCCTGATTACCCAGTGCTT
>JABUQX010021449.1:45000-47500 GCA_015478945.1 Trachelipus rathkii
TTCTCCATGCTGGGATTCGATCCTGGACCCTAGCAGATGAGCGGTGCAAGGTGTTTAGACCACTACGCCACGACGAGCTAAAAGAATAGCTTGTCGATACCTCCTCTGGTGAATAAACACTCACAAAGGAGATCATCGGCCTATTCCCGCTCGCACTCGGGCGTAGGGACAAACAGGGTACTTCGCATGGAGAAGAATACTGAACCGGGGGATAAGAAATACACTTAATAGTTGCATACCCGCAACATAACAGTAGTAATAAATACAACCCCTAAAATGTATTTCCCCCGGTTCAGTATTCTTCTCCATGCGCGGTACCCTGTTTGTCCCTACGCCCGAGTGCGAGCGGGAATAGCCCGATGATCTCCTTTGTGAGTGTTTATTCACCAGTGGAGGTATCGACAAGCTATTCTTTTAGCTCGTCGTGGTGTAGTGGTCTAAACACCTGCACGCTCATCTGCTAGGGTCCAGGATCGAATCCCAGCATGGGGAAAATACATTTTAGGGGTTGTATTTATTACTACTGTTATGTTGCGGGTATGCAACTATTTAAAGATTGTATTTCTTATCCCCAGGCGGTTCAGTATTCTTTCTCCAGCCGCGGTACCCTGTTTTGTCCTACGCCCGAGTGCGCAGCGGGAATAGGCCGATGATCTTCCTTTGTGAGTGTTTATTCCCAAAAGGAAGGTATCGACAAGCTATTCCTTTTAGCTCGTCGTGGCGTAGTGGTCTAAAACACCTGCACGCTCATCTGCTAGGGCCAGGATCGAATCTCAGCATGGTGAAAATATTTTAGGGGTTTTATTTATTACTACTGTTATGTTGCGAGTATGCAACTATTAAAGTGTATATAATATATAATATAAAATATTATATAATTATATATAAATAATATCTATATATATATATATATAATATATATAGTAGTATATATAATATATATATAATATATATATATATATACTAGGTTACAAAATCTGATGTGCAATCGTGTAGCACAAGGGAAGGGTGGACAAGTAACAACACAGCTCATCATCTGGGAAATAATGATGCAATTATAAAGTCAAGATATTTGACAATTGGAAACACATTATTTTAATTGGTAAGTTTCAGAGTTCAAGGTAGCTCACGCTAACGGACGTACACGCTATGCGCACACTCACACACACAATATATAAATACACACATATAAACACACACACACACACACCATAACACATATTATATATATTATTATACTATATATATATATAATATATATATATATATATATTATATATTATATATAATATTATATATATTTATATATATCATATATATATATATATATATATGGTTTATATTGGTATTTTCACCGCTACTAAACTGATTTTTTTTATTTAAAAGGGTAATAGTTAAGATTAGCGTAGTCAGACGAAATAGCCTTGTTTTTCCTATAATTGTTTTTTTTAACATCTTTCGTCCCCATATAAGAGGATTAAAAAAGCATGCCAAATCTCCCTCATATAAATTTATTAACTCCACCGAACTTTTTATTTAATGTTTAAATAATGTATAGGGCCCATTAAGTTTATGTTATAATAAGTTTTGTTAAGTGTACACAGTAAATCAAAACTTAGCAAAACTTATCATAACTTCTGATTTTTCGAACGGAATGAAAAATAATATATGAAAACACCAAACAACGTTGTTTATAAATATAACGTAATTGTGACAATTTTTTATTAACAACATGTGACAGAGTTGCTTCATTCCCATATCAAAATATCGATTAGTTTTAAAAATATCGATTTAAAAAAAAAAAAAAAAAAAAAAAAATATGTTTCAGTAATTCGTTAAAAAATTACGTAGTAATAAATTCCAATGGTAACATTGATTTTAAAATTTTAATAAAAAATATAACAGTTTGAGAAGTTAACTTACAATAAATTTTAGAATTCGCTTCAATTATCGACTTGAAGATTTCCTGTGAATCAACTGCCAAAAATAGGAATTTGGGGTTTGTCGGTTGGGGAATTTTAAAATTAAAACAATACCCTCTCATAAACGAGCTCTATACTGTAATGCATTGCAGGCGGAGTACAGGGTCGCCTCCTCTGAGTGTGGTTTCTCAAGTCATCTATAGACTGAGTTAGAGTAGAAAGGGAATTAGTATTAGACTATAATTGATCTCTGAATCTCAAAAATAAAGAATTTACGTATATATATTATATATTATTTATCTAAGACATACATATATATATATATAATATATATATATATATATATATATATATATATATATATATATATATATATATATATATATATATATATATATATATATATATATATATATATATATATATTTCAATAACAGGAATCATAAATTAGCTGCCATTGAAATTTATTAACGTCATCATTTTCAAATAAACTTTTAAATAATCGATTATTATAAATGAATAGGACCACTAATTATGCGTTTTTCTCCATAGGGCGATCATCTTGGTCAAGTTCAGAA
>JABUQX010021449.1:52500-55385 GCA_015478945.1 Trachelipus rathkii
TCATGAGTCATAATCGCGGACAAGCTTCCAACTGGCTTTTCTTCGTGAGCTCACTTAATCACACAGATGAATATCCTTCCGTTAATGTAATCTGGAGCATTACGGTAAAATAATCAAGTCTATGGAGAAGGGGAAGGGAAAAATAAATCGGCCCCTAAAAAGGGAATTTGAGCGTAATTATCTTCTTTTGAGGCATAAAATCGACTAAAAAACCGTCGGCTTTAAAACGCTTCCCTCTAAAGATGATAGTTTAAAATCTTCGTCGTCAGAAGACGAATCCGGAACGCAGTCAAGGGGTTGGGAGATTTTAAAAATTCTTCTAAATCATTTATTTCGAAATGTAAATTTTGCAAACAGAAATCATCGCATGATTCTTGTGAAATATATTCAATCTCCTGAAGCCAGGAGAGATCGCTGTAAAGAGCTGCGCATGTGCTTTAGCTGCTCAAGCATCAATCATTTTGCAAATAAATGTCCTGCCAAGAGGTATGGACTTAGTCACCCATGCGGCAAATGTGGTCAAAAATCTCACATAACAGCTCTATGCTTTCAAAATAGTAAAAACGTGTCCGGTGGCTTTTCGGAAGATAGTCGTCCGTCAACATCAGTCGCGAATGAGGAAAATGGTCAAGCCAGTGGCTCTTCAAAACATATCTGTATGAATTATCTGTATAAATAAAGGTGCAGCCTCATCCGTGGGTCAAAATATTCTGCCCACTCTCTCCTTTAACATCAAGAAGGGCAATAAAATAGTCCCTGTACGCGTGCTTCTCGATTTCGGTAGTCAGTCCACGTATTTTCATAGGAGCATTCTTAACAAATTGGGAGTCAATGAAAATAGTCTTCCTAGGCATCAGAGCTCCATTAAAACATTTTTGGGAGAGGAATTAAAATCCTTACGGTCTTTAAATTTAGAGATGGGCATTTGTTGTGGAAAATATTTTAGCCTACCTGTAAACATTGATTCTGAATTGGATATCGGCTTTTATGTAAAAGGCCTGACGGAGGCCATGAAAAATATTTACCCAAAATGGTTTCAAAAGTGGCTAGATGTCACTATCGAAATAATAATGTTGACAGGGTTTCAAATATTCATGGGCTGCTGGGCATCGATGCTCTTCATTTATTAAAGCATTTTAAAACGGTAAAATGCATTCTGGGCAGTGCCCTAGAAACTTGTCATGGGTACGTGCCTTTCGGGCCTGTAACATCTTTTTTTGTCACCTCCCAAAATGAAAATCTTTGGGAAGATTCTTCGCCAAAGCTGTCAAAAAATCGACAGAATTCCGAGCTCCCCATACCATCAAATATTCAAAGATCTGTCAGGAACGTCCCGGAACAATGTAATCAAGCTTGTAGTGGAACCGGCACCTTCGTACTTCGACCCGCTCTTACATCCCAAACTGAGTCTGATTTGGACTTGGGCTGGAGAACCTCTATATAAATTAGAGTCTCTGGGTATTAATGAGGAGCGGGACCAGGGGTTCCATTGACGAAATATTCATAAAAAGATTCCACGAAGGGATAGAGTTCCCGAGACGGAAGGTACCACGTGGAAACTTCCGTGGTTTCAAGATATTTCTTGAGCAGGTTCCATCAAAACATCACGTTGCTCTTGCTTCGATGCAACGAGTCAAAAAGAAATTGACTGCTCAAGGCCTTGCTTAACAAGTATGGGAAAATATTCAAAGGAATACCTAAAAGAAGCTATTGTGGAGGCTGTGGAGGTGCACCGAAAAGATTATCATTAAATTTATATGGATAGACCCCACAGACCTAGAGAGCTATAAAACAGGCCTTCAAGTGACGACCAAAAATTCGTCCCTGTCTTTAACTGCAACGCCTGAAGATAGGTTGTAGTCCTTCAGCTTAATCAGGGCATCGGAATCCTGGGGTAGATTATCGCTATATATAACCCTATTTAAGTTGGTTTACTGGGGTCTTTTCGAGGAGCGAACAAATTCATCGTCTCTGGCGACATTTCGAAGGCCTTCTTTAAAATTAAACTAAACTTAGAAGAGGATACAGAAGACTCGCATTCCGCTTTCTCTGGGAGATTAATGGCGTATCTCACTTACCGTTTAATGCCACCATCATCTTCGGGTTGGCTGTCAGCCCCTATGTTCTAGGGGTTGTGATACACCATCACGCAAAAAAATACCCTCCATAATCTCTGTACCTCTCTTCCTCAAAATAATCTGTACGTTGACAATTTTTTTGTTTGCTTCTTCTTCTGTCAACGACCTTTAAGACATTTTTCAAGAGGCCACATCACAAGTGAGTGAAGAAGGTATCAACTTTTGCTTCTGGAATTCAAATTATTTGGAGCTCAAAGAAATATTCAAGGAGGAGGGTAAACTTGCAACTCATCAAAGTGATGAAGAAAAATGTTTTAGGGTATTTATATAATACCGTTCAAGATAGTCTGAGTCTTAGTGACTTTTCATTAAATATTGCCTCTACCAAGAGACAGCTCCTGTCGGAGATTTCAAAAGTTTTCGATCCCCTATGCCTTTACCTGCCCTGTCACCTCGGTTCGATGGCCCGTCTTCTTACACTGAAGAAAACTTGGCAGTGGACATGGGTGGGACGATATAATCGCTCCCCGAAATCAAAAATTCATGGGAGAAGTTTGAGCAAAGACACCAACTCTCTGGAGGTCTCTTTTAGAAGATCTTCATTTGAGTCAGGTGACTCCTGATTTAAGTATTCATATATTCTGCGAATGCAAGCACTATTGCTTATGGCTTCGTAGTGTATGTTTCGTCTGCGCAGAGGGTCCAAATCTTCTTTGGTCAAAGGGAAAAATCGCTCCTGCAAAAGGAAGAACGCTTCCCTGTTTGGAGTTAATGTCTGTGTTTTTAGCATTAAAGTGCTTACCACAA
>JABUQX010021450.1:0-20000 GCA_015478945.1 Trachelipus rathkii
AGTTTTAACGAGTAAAGCTAATTTTAAGAAACCCAACATTCGAAACCCACACAGCGTGAAAAACCATTTAAGTTGTCACCTTATTTGTGAATAAAAAGCTTTTAATCAGAAAAGTAGTTTTAGAATTCACCTTTCGAACCCACACGGGGGAAAACCCATTTAAGTGTTCATAAAAAAACTGCGATATAAAAAATTTTACTGATAAAAGTTAATTTTAAAGTTGTCAATTTGATACCCACACGGTGTAGAAAAACCATTTAAGTGTTCTTACTGTGATCAAAGTTTAATCAGAGTAAATTATTTAACAGAGTTCACCTTCGATACACTAACCACGGAGTGAAAAACCACTTTAAGTATGTTCTTACTGTGATCTAAGTATTTAAAGATAAAAGTAATTTAAGTGCCCACCTTCGAACCCACACAGACGGGTGAAAAAAACCATATTTATAAAGTGCCCTTACTGTGATCAAAGTTTTTAAATCGTAAACATTAATTTAAGAATGACCCACATTCGAAACCTAACACAGGGTGTGAGAATAAAAAACCATTTAAATTGTTCCTTACTTATAGGAAGGTTTAAATCATAAAAGTAGTTTAAGAGGTCACCTTTCGAAAACCCACACAGCGTTGGAGCTTCACTTCAACAGAAAACATTTAAAAATACATTTGAATCTTTATTGGAAGATTAAGTTAAAAATGAAACATTGATGTAACAGAATGGTCGGAACTGTAATAATTTAAAAAAAAAAAATTATATAGTAATATATTATATGAATATTACTGTATATTTAGAAAAGTAATATTTTACATTAGGTAGTCTTAGTTAGATAGTAGTCAGTATGTTTAGGCTTAGGAGATGAAGCTTTAGTCTAGACCAGTGATTCCCAACCTTTTGTAATTCACGGCACCCTATTTAAGGCTGTGGGAATTTTTTGAGTGGCCACACTTGTTATAATTAAATAATAATAATTAAAATATAATAATAATAATATATAAATAATAATTAAATAATTAATTAATTAATAATAGATTTTATAAAATTTAAATTATCTATAATGAAAACATACTGTTAAAATTTGAAAGCTGGAGTTTGCGGTTTAGAATCGATTAATTAAATCCATAAGTAGGAATACATTGTGCTTGTATGACTTGGAGGCAACAATATATTGTATGATTAGCTGTTCTGAATGTTGGATTAACGCAACACGCATATTTTCCTCAAGATTTAACAATCAATGAAGATAGTTTTGCATTTTATTGTGACTCATTGCAGAGAATAGACTTGTTCACACAAATTGATATTGATGTTGAAAATGGCTAAAAAGGAATCTTGTGGGCTTATCTACTAGGGGTTAGGATACTTATATCTTGTTAGATATGGCTAAGCCATAAATAGCATTCCGCCTGATAAGTCAGTCTTTCTCACAGTTTAATCTTATCAGTCTAAAGGCAATCAGCCGCAGAGTATCATTAAAATTCGTCTTCTTCTCAGTAGCTGTGAAATCTAGTTCTTCAGCAATATCCGCCTTCATAGTTCGATATTATGCTAGAATAGGAAACTAGATCCACTCAGAGATTCTTAAACGGGAAAAGAAGTAATGTGAAATCTCATTTAATAGTACTATCTTAACTGCATCTTTGCAATTTTTTGATAAACATGATCAGAACTGATGTTTCTTTTAGCTTTCTCCTTCTCCATACGTTGTCAAAATTTAAATAGGAGATTGAGGAAAATTTGAAAACTTCACTTTCTGCTACATTTGCAGGGATTATCCAATGCCCAGCTACCCTTTCTCATGAAACCTTTTCATTTTATTCGGTTGATAAAATAGATATACTCATTGTTTCTTGTCGTCCCTGCATTTGATAAGTATTTAATTCATTTCATAGTTTTACTAAAAATTCTGACAAATAATGATATTGTAACGCTAAAGTCTTTATCCTATACAACCTGAAGAAAATTTAATTTTTTTTCTCTTTCTCAAAAAAGACTTTAGTTTCTCTATTGAGAGTGTGAGAAACGCGGCTTCAGTACTTTTACACGAGATAACCAACATCATTACTTCTGTACCTGTAATAAATATATGAGATATATGGTGCATACCATTTTCACAACATATTTTTCAAAGAGTCTACTACTACTACCAACAACACGGTCGAAAAACGATCATATATGTAATTTATTCATCTTCACAACCTGATTATAACTCAGCGAACGTCACCACAATTTTTCCAACCTAGTGCCTTCTAATGCTAGCAGAAAAAAGCAGCTCATGTCTAATTATTTCAATAATCCCACATTTCTTTCCTGTTAAATCTCGCGCAATAATATCCCCTCTTTATTACTTTTCCTGTATCGCTTGATGGTGCACCCATCTAGCTACACTACATTCCACTAAACAGATCTGTATCCATCGAGCAAAGACCATGGCGTATTATATGGATATTAGAGAAAGAAGACGACAAAAGCTGAAAATACCTTTCCGAACTCTAATAACAGATTTCTCTTTCGGCCGCCTCCAATTCCTCCTCTCTAGAGGATACTTAGTGAGTTTCCATCTCTTTTGCAAAAACAAAAAACTGTTCCACGACATAATTTTACCGTCCAATATAAATACATACAGATCCAAGAAGCTGATTATTTCATCGGCTCTCCAGTAATAATCTAAGTCGCTTCTCATCTATTTGTAAAACAAATAACATAATGCGCAAGTTTTTTATTTTTATCTATGAGTTGTTCAATTCCTCTCATTTAATGACAATATTCAGCATACGTCTACGGCCTAATAGTATTAGTTTGAGAGTAGGGCAACCTTTTGAAATTTTGGTTCTCCCTGACATCTGCCCAAGTATGCGTTTCAAGATAAATTTTGGCGACGCCGTGATAATTGTATATCCCTCTCTCTCCAGTTGTAGTGGAGGTTTCACTCTATTCTGGCGAGACAGCATACTCGGCAACTTTAAATGAAGCTTTCGAGAGCAGCGTCACTTGTGGTAAATTCTCTTCAACATTCTATTACCAACTTTCTCTTGATTTTCTTAATAGCCTTGAAAAATATGAGGCCGGGTTTCTGAGATTACACCTGGGCATGCGCTTCGATAGCAAGGATGGTCTCTTAAGTTTGCATTGGCGACCTTACGGCTTCCATATGCTTAGCCGTTTCACCCATCACCACTTAGCACATCGGGACGTGGTATTATCTGCATCGTATGTTTCCTATTGAAAATATCGGTAAGACAAATAACTCTCTAAATAAGTTCTTGGTACTTTAGAAAAAAAATTATTCTCCTTCTGATGTTGAAAGGATCCAGGAATGCTAATACAAATTACTTCTTCACTTTAAAGTAGCTGTTCAAGCTTCCGCTTCTCCTCAAGTTTACGTTTTCTTATTACCAAAACTGTTTATACCCATTTCAGAATTTTTAGACCACTATATACTAACGTGTTGTTAACACTTCCACAAACCGTCAAGTAACATTTAGTAATTTATTATATTTTATTGACCTCTGAAAAATATCTTCCGAAGCACAAAGTCTTCTGTGTGCAATATAAAGTATATATATATATATATATTATATATATATAGTATTATATATAATTATATATATATATTATATTATAAATAATACTATATAATAATTATACTAATATTATAATAATAATATATATGTAATATATTACTACTATATATTATAATCTAAACTTAATGATATTAATAATAAACCCTATAGATAATAATACTTATAATAACCCACTATAGATCTCGATGCTGCAAATCTAATATTTGTATTTGCGTATAAAACTCTCAACAGGAGAACAAACACGCAAAGAACTCCGATCTACGATCAACTCATTCACACCTGCTACAACAGAATCAAAAACTGCAAGCAAAATAGCTCGAAAAAGTCAAGCTGACTCAAGCAATTATGATTAAAATCATGTTACCAACATGAACCAGACGAAATAATGCTACTTCTAAAATTCTAATCGTTAACAACCGAAATAGTGCTAATTTGTTAATCGTTATTAATTTCTTGGAAAATTATTGAACATTTCTAGCACAATTTTTTAAAACAAAATGGAAAGCAGTTTTAATTAACAATAGACATTAGACTCATAGACTTATAGAGGTAATAGAGACATAGACATAGAGCATCTTACCATCTTACGCCTGGCAGAGACCTTTGTCTTGCAGACTTCGTACGCAAAATATATATAATGCATATATATATTTATGATTAACAAACTACTAACCTTATGAGAAATAAATATTTATACAGGATATATAAATATATTACTCTTATAAATTATATATTAGTATTATATAATATAACTATATATATAATATAACTAACTAACTAAATTATTACAATATTTACTAAATATATATATAACTATATATATATATATATATAATATATTATATATTATAATATGATAATATATACTATATAAATAGGCTATTTTATATTTACAGATCTGTCCTCTTCTAATCTTTATAATAATATACATATAACATTATTATTATAATAATACCTATATATATACTCTCTATAATATATATATATTTTTATAACTCATAAATAATAATAACATTATTTATATATATATATTATATATATAAACTCATATAAATAATATATTATTATCATAATAATATATATATATATATAATATAGTATATAATAAAATTATTACCTATATCATTAAGATATATATATTAATTTTATATATTATATAATTATACATTTATTATATTAATTATTTTTATTATATTATATATTATTATATAATAATAATTTTTATATTATATATTATATATTTTAATTTAGTACTTATTATATATTTTAGTAGTTATATATTATTATAACCGTATATATATATAATTAAAATACTAATTATACTTGAAAGTATATATATATATTATAGTATATATATATATATTATAGTAGATATATACTACTATATATATACGTAATATATTATATATATATATATATATATATATATATATATATAATTAATCTCACAAGAGAGGGAAAATAAAGCCTTTTTTTATAAATAATATTTTGATAAAATAAACTAAATTGTAATTTCATTAAAAGATGTTTTGCAGATGTCGACAATAGAATTAAATCACACGCGCTCATGGCAACCCCTGATTAGATTCTCGCGGCACCACCGGTTGGGAATCTCTGGTCTAGACATTTAAATGATGGCCTAGATGTGTTAAATGGATGCGTTTTTTGTTAAGAAGTTTGGTATTTCTCATGTTTATGAAGCATTAAAATTATATATTCTTAAAAAGAAACTTCAGTTTCTATTCTGTTTACTTTTCAAGTTATTTATTTAAATGTTTCCAGTTTGACTCTTGAATAGTTTCAAATTTTTTTTTTTTTACTCCATTTTTATATTTCACGTGTTTATTATTTTTTACAGAGAGTAATAAATGATTTTTTTATTGTCAGATGAGGTAAAATGGTAATTTATGATTATGTATCCATCTTAGAGTTTTATTCTTCCTAATGATAAAGCTATTCACAGCAACTTAATTTGGTTTTATTTTTTCTTTTCTATCATTGATCTGTCTTCTAATTAGAGGTGTACCAGAATTCCGGCCGGAATTTGACATTTTTTTCCAGTTCCGGTTCCTGCCGGAATTTTTCAAAAAATTTTTTGAAAGTAAACGTAGATAAGAGTAAGGTTATGGTTGTGAGTGAGGACAGTCCTCAGTGGGAAGTTATGTTAGATGGTGATCAGCTGGAGCAAGTGTCTGAGTTTAAATATTTAGGGTATGTGTTGGATGAGAAGGGAACGGATCATGCAGAGTGTAGTAAGGGAAAGAAAAAAACTTGCTGAGATTGCAGGACAGGTTGCTGGTTCTAGCAATTAAATGCGCTTGTGAATGTAAAGGGACTAAGGGGCCGTATTTATATACCAGCCTTTTCTCTTCCTTTCGTCAAGTGTCCCTTCAGAATCCTTTCCTTAACGTAAATTTCGGAATTTATGAACGATACCTTGAGAAATTTTTTATGTAAGAAACCCTTGACGTCGCACATTCCCTCCTTCTCTTCCTTTACGTTCAATAAGTAGCTATGAACCAACCTTGAACTCTGTTAAGATTTTGTATTTTGTTTTCAGTCAGCCCATTTCTTCGTTTTTTTTATTATTTGAGTACAATAAAGAAAGAGCTATTATTATAATTATAATTAATTGTTGGCATTTATTATGTAAATGATTTTTGTCAAATATATACTTTCGTTTTCGTGTAAGATAATACCCCAAAACCACATTAATTAGAGCTTTCACAACCAAGAGAAATAGGCAAGCGTGCAACTTCGATCCGGGTCCTAACTTTAGTGTAAGAGGAGCAGATGATATTTTTTATAATTTATTCATATAATATTCGTAGCTTAGGCTACGTTCATAGCCTACGGCTTGCCAATTCAAAGCAATGAATAATAAATGTGAAGGAACACATCATTCAAATCTCAGAGTATTTTTAAACGCGTTAGATTATTTTCATTTTTTTTTCTCCTTTTTAATATTTCTATTAAATTTACATACATAAAATTAATAAATAAATTATATCTTTATTTTGTTCCTAGTTCATTTACTTTGTGTAGTCATTGGTTATTGAGCTCTGCGTCAGAAATATGACGACGTCTTTTCCTTGAAAACCTGTCTTCGATAAGTTTAAAATCCCGAATAAAGTCGAAAGTGAGGTAGTATGTTTAATAAATAGAATTTTTTTTTTTAAAGATTCTTATTGTGACAAGTGGAAGGAATTGTCATTATCTGTGAGCTACTTTATATAACGGAAAGTCATAAGACGATTTTTCAAAGTTTGAAATTCATTAAAATACGTGCACCTAGTCTTGAGTGCGCTTACAGTAGGTCTACTTGAGGGTTAATGTTGTTACTGTTGTTATGTATGTTATAGTGAGACTATGGTCTGGTAAAAGAGGTATAGAACTAAAGTTCTAATGTGTTCAGATGGACAATCTAAAGGGCATGCTAGGGGTGTGAGAAGAATTAAAAAATGAGGAAGAACTTATTAGAGAGTTGTGTTGGAGTGTATAAGAAAAGGTTAAATGAACAAGGTTATATAATGAAAGTATGTGAGAATGGTTATTGTCATTGTGGAAAGGATGATATGATAGTTCGGATTGGTAAAGCGGAGTTATATATGAGGAGTGTGTTGGTGACCGACCGGGCTGGGGAGACTGAAGAGAAAGTATGATTGAGTCTAGGTGTAAATAACGAATGCTCTGAAGGAGAGAAATGTTAAGTTTGGCAGGGCGAGAATGAAGGTGCCATTAGATAGGAGGAGAATGGCGGGTTTTATTTGTTATGGGGCATGGTTGTGGCCCTACCTGGGCCAAGGTGATATGTAACCACTTTATACACATAGTGGATCCAGATTGATGACCATAGATGAGGTCGTTCATTTATAAGATACCTCGGTTTGACTCACGCGGCTTCCCATGAAGCCTTCTAGGGTGGATTTTTCTGTCTGTGACGAGTTTCTCACTAATTAATTGGTACAGAGGGCAGGTAAGGCTGGGCTTTCTTTTCGACCATTTGTTAATATTCTTCTTACTGCTTTCTTTTTCCGATAGCTCGTTAGCCACCCTTAATTCCCAACCTTTGGGAAAAAAAGGAAGAAGAAGAAAGCAAGTTCTGATACATATATAAGTATATAGTAATAATAATATATAATAAAATAATATATACAATAAAATATATATATATAGGTTATGTTAATTAATATACGTATATTAATAATTATATAATTATATATATATATATATATATTATTTCATATATAATTATAAGTATTATAGTATATATATATTATAGAGATAAATATCTTTTTAACTATCGTATTGTTTAAATTTTACCAAAAAAATGTTTTTTTTTAATTTTTTTTTTTATTTTTTTATTTTTTTTTTTTAAAACAAATTTTTTTTTTTTTTTTTTCTTGAGATATAAATTACCTCGTTTTTAATGATATATTAAAAGATGGTTTTAAATAATATCAATCAGTTACCAAGTACCCCTTCTAGGGCCTAAATTATGACTTTAATTCGGATTTATATATACTCTATAGTTTATATACTATAAATATATATAATATATAATATATGATATATATAATTAATTAATATATATTATAATATTATTATATATAATAATTTATAATATATATTAGATAAATAAATAGAAGAAATGCATAAAAAAGAATTGAAAGTAAAGGATGTAAAAATAATATTAGCTCCCAAAAATGTCCAGGATATAAACATATATATATATTTATTATATTTTAAATTTATTATATGTGAAATTACTAATATACACCTTATTATATATATATAGTATTATATACTTATATATTTATATAATATAAATATATATATATATAATATATCAAAAAAAAGGATGGAATTAGACAGGTAGGTTTTGGAGGGTGTCAGAGAGAGACAATTGAGTGAATGGTAGGAAGGTTGATTGATTTCTGTGAGGGGAGAGGTATGTGTGTAAGAATACTTTCTTTAAACACAAGAGCTTGTATAAAATATCAATAGAATAGTTATATGTTTGTATTATTGTTTATTAGAAAATAAAAAAGTTTATATGTATTTTGTGTTTCGAAAACGATTCTGGTAATTTGCAGAACTTGTAGTATGTATTGGGATGTTAAATCAGTTGGGGGTTTTAGGAATGGGATTATCGGGGGCTTGGATGTTAAGAAAAATGTTAAAAATTAAGTATAGTTTTTCCTTTGATTGAGAGGAAGGTGATACGGAAGGAAGTGGTAAAATTAAGAGTGAGAATTACGTGAACAAGGTAATTAAGGATAAGTATGTAGAACGCTCGGCAAGTAAATCAGTTAAATGTGAACAAGTTTGAAACTGAATAAATCTGGAAGCATTGTTAGCAGTGCAAAAGAAAGTATTGTGGGTGTGCTAAAGTAGGAAGTAAGAACGATAACACGGTGAGTGGTGGAATGAAGAGGTGATGCAAGCGGTTAAAAGCTAAAAAAAAGAGGGGGGTTGATTTTACTAAAAGCAAATGATGAAGTTTCAAAAGAAAGAATGCTTGGAATTATATAAGGAGGAAAAAGCGAATGCTAAAAGATGCATACATAAAGAAAAGAAGAGGTAAATGATAGTTTTGGAGGAAGGAAGGATGAATGGGACATTACAGAGGGAATATGGAAGCTTCTATCTGGAAGGAAGCGCGAAAGGGTTAAGAATTAGAATAAAGGGGAACCATGCTTAGAATTTTACTAATAGTTACTTAACTCAAATCGTCAATTGTCAAAACAATTCTTAATCGTCCATCACTAATACATATAGTATACCGTTATACTATGTAATGTATATATATATATATACTTTAGACTATAATAATTAATAATATTAATAATATAATTATTACAGTGATATATCTGCATATATACATATCATATTTTATATTATAATTTATATATTATATATTTTTATTATAATTTATTTATATATTATCATACTACTTATATATATATATATATATATATATATTTATATATACATATATGGGCAATAAAGGGTTAAGAAAAATTGGAACAACAAATATTTTTTATTTTTGTTTAAAATATAAATCTTTGTGACAACACAGAAATTCCCCTTACTTAACTCTTTCCTCTCTTCATCTGCCATTCGATTGTCAACCGTTTTTCCTCATCTCTCTTTGTCATGTTAAGAGAATACACACCCTTCAATAAAAATGAGGAAATTTTTGATATTAGATTTATTTGATCCTTGTGCTTTATTTACTAAAATTCTTTAAAATATTTTAATTATAAATACCCAAAGGACTTTATGTCCTAATTTTGATCACAATTTTTTATCAACGCATAGGAACTTGTTACCAATAAATAAATTTTGGGAATTGCAATATGTCTGTTTTTAATTTTATTCCGAAGATATCTACTTATTCCCCCGGTAATACCTTAAAAAGTGGGGTTTATTCATATTCACTTTGCACCCAGGTTTGGAAACAAAACCGACTAAAGACCTGCTCATCTTTCAGGACGTGCATTTCTCGTCTTCGTGAATGTGTTTTCTAACAAAAACTCCTGCCCTCTGATCTATTTCCTTTTTCTCTACCAACCTCTGGTGGTCATGTCTTTAGCCTAATAGCCTAGATATTTTGTGGAGAAAGAGAAATTGCCTTTGTTGAATGAAGGTTGGAGAAAAAAGTAAATTTGAGTGTTATAAATTGAGTAAATGTAAAGAATCTCTTTAGTTCTCTCAATTTTTTTTAATAGAAGAATGCGAAAAGACATTTTCCACATTTTTACAAATTATAAATGAATGAAGCAAAAAAAAAAAAAAAAACCATCAGTTTTGACTATAAGGCCTACATTTATATAGGTTATATTTTATCTTCATCATTTAGAAATAAATTAAGGACCATTTAATAAAGATTTGTATAAACATTTTAATTGTTTTATCAAGCAGGAAAAGTTTCGTTGCATTGAGATATTGTAGCAAAGTAAATTTTGAATTGATTAAATTATTATGGATATTAAGAGCGAGATTGAAATTAAGGATGAATTCTTAGAAAGTTCAGAAGATTTCAGAAACGATGGTCAAAGATTTTATTATTATTATTATTATTATTATTATTATTATTATTATTATTATTATTATTATTATTATTATTATTATTATTATTATTATTATTATTATTATTATTATTATTATTATTATTATTATTATTATTATTGTTGTTGTTGTTGTAGTTGTTACATCAAAACCCATCATTTAAAAATTTATATTTTCCACAGAGAGAAATAAATTACACACTCATACATGTCAAAGATGGGATTGAAATAAAAGCTGAGCCGTTGAGTTTTAAGGAAGAATATTTGGAGTCTGATCAAAATATTGAACAAATTTCTCAATTAGAAAAAAGTCTGGTAAGAATAGAGAATTAAAAGGTTGCTTTATTTGTGTTTCTTATGAATTTGATCGATTTTCTTGTATGAAATTTATTATTTTTCTGAATTATTGTTTGGCTACTTTTTTAAAAAGTTATGTATATTTTGTTTAAAGTAATAAAAGTACAAATTCAGTAGATAGATTCTTGAAAGTTTTTAAAGATATTACGAATTAATTAAAGGTTTAATATTCTGAGAATTTGTATAAAGGTGTGAATTTTCAAAGACCAAATTCACCAAAAGTTTCTACATTTTTTAAGAAATGGGTTAAAATGAGTAAAGATATTTTGAACTTTTCTATAGGTAAAGTGAAATTTCCCATAAAATGTTTCTCACAACCAAAGTAGGGAACCTGCATCCTCTAGAACACATGTGGCCTTCTGGACCATGAGATATGGCCTTCTAAGGCTTATTGAGATAAATCTTAGTTATTTAAAAAACATAAATTCCAATTAGTTACAATAATACATAACAGGATATAGTTGGTGAACTCGTTTAAAATAATTATTAGTTAATGATAAAGCATCATGCTGAATATAAACAAAATATTTTGTAAATCACACATTCAAATATACTAAACACATACAAAAATGAAAATAAAAATTAACACATCTTTTTAAAATGTACTGTATCTTTGTACCAATTACACACTTTGTTTACAGTTAAAGTTTGTGTTTCCGGAATTTTTCTTTCACATTTCAGTCAGTCAGTAATTTAATCCCAGTGGTGTTGCATGCGCATGTGTGTCTGCTTATCAATATATTGAAGGGGTTATTTTCTGGTCTTGAATAACCACCTTCAATTGAAGAATATTAGATGTTGAAGAGAGTGAGCGTTGTCACGATAAAGTGACGTTTCTTCCCGGAGGCTGCTTTAGGAGTTCATCGGTGAGGCTAGCAGCGCCTTCCTGGCCCCAAAACGCCACAGAACTTTCCCCCGGAGTTTTTAGTTGACAAAGCCTGTCACAGCAACAACACCGCTCTCCTGACCTGGAAGAACGTCGGGTAAGATCCCAAAGAGTTGCTCAGGTAGAAGAAGCTATGGTGTATGACACATCATTAAGCGTCACGTTGAGAAGGTTCGACCACTTCTGTTACTCTTTAAACTGGCAAGTTGGTCCGCCACCTGCAGGAAAGCTTAAGAGAAGTATATGGTACAGGCTGGCACAGCGAAAATCACAATGTTGACCAAAAACTAGTAAAATAGTAGCGCCTCAGCAGAAGAAACTTGATTACTGGTGTTCGTTGTGCCACTCCATGAGTTAGGCGCTGGTCACTCAGGAATCACACAAATTTATATATATATAGGAGTCTTGAATAAATCCACCTCATAATTGAAGAATAATTGAGATGTGTTGACATAGAGAAGTGAGCGTTTGTATCACGAGAAAATTAAAGTGGCATGTTTCATTTCACACGGAGGCTGATAATCATATTAAAAGGAAGTGTCATACAGTTGAAGGCTTATGCAGCCCCATGCACTCAACATGACGCCACAATACTGGCTTAATTTGATTTGAATATTAGTATATTGATGCCCTATCTTGATTATTACTATCAATATAATTTATTCATATAATTATTTTAATTTAGTTTGCAACCGAATTGTTAAGCGATTGAACGCATTATATATATTAAAAATAAAAAAAAAAAACTGTGCCAAGAAGTTAATAGAGTTTTTAATGAATGATATGACAAATCTTTACTCACCTTAAGGCAAATATAGTGGTAAAAATTGAATTGCGATTTGTTCATGAGTTAAATAAACCTTAAATTTACTAATACAATAATGAAAAAACTCAATGCACAACTTCAACATTTGTTTAAACTCATAATAGGACCTATAAATATGACACAAATTTAGAGAATGGATAGAGGCATTCGAAAGATAATGCAACTTACAATAAATTAAAATTAGGGAAAGCGTAATACTAAATACAATTTAATTCACTCATTCAATAGCTAGGAGTGCATTACACATATGACTGAGGCAAAGTTTATAAAGTAGCATATTTAGCTAATGAAAATAAAATAAATATAGAAATTTCATTAGATTAGTTGACCTGAACTAATATAAATTTAAAGGATTGTTTAGATTGAAAGATAATAGTTTTATAAATACTAAAGACTAATATAGTGGCATTGCATGAATCGAGTCTTAACACTAATTCTTACATGACCAACACACATGCTAAACTTTCAAAAAGATTAATTAACTAAAGCATTGAAAATATTTATTACTCGATTAGCTTTGATAATGTATTTGCAAAGATCACAGCATGTTTATGCGATAAATAATATCTGGAGAATAAATTTTAATATTCTTTGAGGCGCTTTGTAACAGATGTGCTCTATAAGCAATACACTAATGAGCTGACAAGAATAATAGAAGGGGATTTATTGTCGTATAACTATTATAAATGATCTATTTCACGAGATCCCAAAGTATCAGATTTCTTTTAATTGTCTGTGCCAAATGCTTCGTTTTTATTGGAATTTTATTGTAGAAATTGTGGTATTGGAATTTTATTGCAGAAATTCTGATGTTGGAATTTTGTTGCAGAAATTCTGGTGTTGGAATTTTATTGTAGAAATTCTGGTGTTAGAATTTTATTGTAGAAATTCTGGTGTTAGAATTTTATTGTAGAAATTCTGGTGTTGGAATTTTATTGTAGAAATTCTGGCGTTGGAATATTATTGTAGAAATTCTGGTGTTGGAATTTTATTGTAGAAATTCTGGTGTTGGATTTTATTGTAGAAATTCTGGTGTTGGAATTTTATTGTAGAAATTCTGGCGTTTTAATTTTATTGTAGAAATTCTGGCGTTTATAGAGGAAGAAGATAATCCAATTTTTTCAAAAAAGCTTTTCATTTGCTCAGTCGAAAACTTTCAGAACATTTTCCCCATTATAGACAACATAATAAATAGCTCAATGGAAGATTTTATTTAGATTGTAGGAAAATCATAGGTACCACCTAGAAAAATTAGTCTCTTGGCGAACCTCACTTAGGTTCTCTATTTTAAGTCCAATGCGGCCTGACGTTTTTTTTTTTTTTTTTTTTACAAGAGAGAGAAGGCGAAGGAAGCCATGCCCACTCTTTGTTTGGAAATAAATTGAAAATTCCTGTTGGAAATTTGGAAAGAGGCTGTAGAAACTCTCACCTTCAGGAGCATGCACGCCGATTGATTTCATGCTTTCCAACGGACATACTGTTTTTGAATTCAACTTCTCATACTTAACACAAATCAAGAATTTATTGAGATATCAAATGACAGAGGTGAGCATCTGGAGAACCAATTAAAACTTAAAACCTCCATTGTGTTGGGAATACCAGATACACACCATGTTATGATAACCCACAGAAGCAAATTCTCAGAGAAGTTCCATGTAAAATACTTAGAGTAAGAATGGACTCAAATACATAAATAAATAAAAATCTTTAAGTATATGACTAAAAAAAATAGGGAAAAGAATCATTGGCATTAAAAAGAATTATTAACATCTTGATTTCCTTAAAATAGTGACATTTATTGACTGTGGCCTCACTTCTTGGGCAAATTTTGATGTGCCTCACACGTAAAAAAAGTTCCCCTCCCCATTTTTTACTATAGTTCTAAGCAAACAGTGCCAGTAGTGACGTCTTTCATCCTTCTAATAACCAATCAAAAATATTTTAAATATTTGCCATTATTATTTCATCAAAATTTTCTTGATTTTTCCTTCTTCCGGTTTTTACATTAACTGTCTCTTCAATTATTTCTTTTCTGACATGATAATTACTTTGTATTACTTAATTTAATACTTTAAAGAATTGAAAAAAAAAACAACTATTGCTTGTGGGTAATGCTTAACAATTTTACATTATGAAAAGTACATGAAGAATATCTATTTAATTACCATTATTAACATTGATATGATTTATACAAGAGAATATATTTTTCATTTTGTGTACCTGCTTTTATCATCATCATCATCATCATCAATGAGGTGCGCCGCATGCACTGGAAACAGCAAAGTAGCAGAAGAATATGATGCAAGTGAAAAAGAAAGCACCAAGCACTACTAGTGACTCACCTTGTATCTCACCCTTAAGATACAAACGTCTTCATCACATCAGAAAAATCCACCTAGAGTTTCACTGGACTGCGGCTTGACACCTTCACAGTGGCATACTCGTCAATGGTAGGTGTGATTCATTCAACTGTTGACAAAGCATCACAAACCACACCCCTCAAAAACCCCGCCATTCACTCTCTATTATGCACCTTTCTTCTGCCTCTAAAAAAAACTCACATTCCTCTCCTTCAATCATTTCCTTTTACTGACTTCAATCCACTTTTTCTTCGGTTTCTTAGCTGGTCAAATCTCAGCACACTCACCACTATACATTTGCTAACCAACTGACTATCACCCATCCTTTCCATATGACCAAGCCATCTCAATGTACTCTCGTTTACTTCTTTCTTCACATCACACGACTCCCTTAGTGCGTTCATATCCTCATTTTATTCAATCCTCTCACCACCTACACCCTAAGATTGTCCATCTGAACACATTGGTCGCATTAGATCTATAACTCTTGTTGTCAGCGAGACCATAGTTTCACTGCTCTACATTAACACAGGTAACAACATACCCTCATGTAAAATCCTAGCACACAACATACGCCTTTATGTAAAATCCTAGCGCACTCAAGACTTAGTCCCTTTACAATCATTGCCAAGGATTGTATTGCTTCAGACATCCTTGTGTCCACTTCATACAAATTTTCTTCATACATCTGCATCATCTTTCTTTCATATCAATCATAATATCTATTGTTAAATATTATCAAACTCTGACATTTTTGTTCCAATTTTCCGTTTCACCATCTAACATAACTTCACCCTTGAGGACTTCTTCTCTTATCTACACATTACTTTCAAACTCTCCTAAGTATACAATAGTCTCTGCCAAAACCCCTCTACCATATCCCTCTCAACTCTCTCTTCAGATTCACCACACAAAACCAAATCATCCGCATATAATGTGTAAGGCGCCCTCCACTCCTCCATTCTCCATCATTCTAACACCTTCTCCTGCCACGGCTACCCATAATTCTTTCATAACCCCCATTCCATACTCACCAAATTGAATAACCAAAGGAGAGAATAACTCATTACCTGCCTCACTCCGCTATTTAATATTAAACCAATCACTTTCAACTAGGTATGAAGATGCTGTTATTCTTACGCCAAACGCGAGTCTCCAACATTATCAGTCATTCATTCCTTTTTAATCCATTCAGGAAGCCTACCACCAACACCATATATCACTAGCACCGGCCATAGAGCTTCCCTATTAATCCTATCATACGCCTTTTGTAAACCCATAAACCCTAAATGCAATTTAGTGTCTTCTAACTCTCATTTTTCTCCAAAATCATTGTGTTTCTCAATTGTTAAATGATCTTTGACTCACACATCCTCTACACTCCTAACGCACCTTGTTCTTCTTAACCAAATCAACTTCACCAACAAGTCCCTCGACGCACTCTTTCGAACCAAAATACCAGCATATATCTTCCCGTACAACACTCAAATAAACTAGATTTCCCCTATAAATCCTACAGATCCCCTTATCCCCGGCCTTCTACCCTTATTTTAATTGCTACTAAACTCTACTCACTCTACCCCAAATTACCTTCACCTTACTAATATAATTACTCATCCCCAAAATACCATATACCTATTCTTATTAATGCCACTATACTCTAATTCTCCCAACGCAATTACAACACTATCACTTCTTCATTACTGCCAATGTTATGCAGATTTGCGAAGTGTTTTCTCCACAATCTCCTCACATCCATTTCATCAGTTACAAAAGTACCATCCATATTCATCATTCTAAGCAGATTTTCCCTTATTCTCTATTCTTAATATTTCACGCTGTCCTTCTCACAATAATCTTCCTATTCCCTTGTTAAAGTCCCTCCAATTTCATCCTCCTTCCATAACACAGTTCATTTCATCTCATTTTTTCTACTTACGTTCTGTCATCTTTAGTCTTCCTTTTTCCTCCTTATAATAAATTAATACACCGAAGTATGGCTGACCTCATCATTCTCATTTAGTACATTCAACCACCATTTTTTTATTACTTTTTAATCGCTTGACATCAAATACCATCTTGGAGAACCGGTTCTTCGACATCTGTTTAAAAACTTTCTCTAAGACGTTGATGGAGACCTTCAACATTACTTCCTTTACGCACTACTTAACAAACGCTTCCTCATTTGCGTCCAAATTTGTTTCAGTTTTCAACTTGTTCACATTCAACAAATTATTATTTATCCTTATTACCCTGTGTTTCACCTTTTAAACTCCTCTACTCTTCAATTCTTCCCCTACTTCCTTTCTCTTACTCACCTCCTTCCATTAATTATTACAACCATTTATTCATCAGCCTTCTTTTCCCAAGAACTTGGCTCGGTAAGGTGCGTTTCATACCAGGTTGTAACAGTGCACTCGGAAAACAAAAAAGCGAGTATGAAGAGATATGTACGCAAAGCTCGTCGAAAAGGAACAAGCTCCAGCCTTACACCGACCACACTCTTAAATTACCACTTTGTACTTGAAAAAACTAACGTCACAGTCAGAAAATCCCACCTAGAGCTTCACGGGACCGCGACAGGCCTTCACTATTGCATCTAGTCAATATTATTTATTATTATTATTTTTTATTATATTATTATTATTATTATTATTATTATTATTATTATCATTATATTATTATTATATTATGTATTATTATTAATTATTATCATTATCATGTGATCATTTATCATTATTATCATTATATCATTATCATTAATCATTAATTTTTTCATTATCATTATTCATTAATTTTTCAGTGTAATACAATTATCATTGACTCATTTTATACATATCATTACTTAATTTATTATTACTTAATTATATGACCTATAGGTAATGCCTTAATTAATTTAATAGAGTTTTTTTAAAATTGTAAAAGTTTTATTTTATTAAACTTCTCTCTTTTCAAAATAAAAAAAATTTAATATACATTTTCTTTATTATTTGTAGTATTCATATTAGTGCATGTCACGACCCATGTGAGAGATATGATGACAGAACCCAAACGTTAAAAAGCTCTGTGTGAACGAAAACGAACCTCAAATCGTCAAGAAGAAAGAACCAAAAGTTAAAAACAAAGACTTTGATAGAAATTCTGAAAAAGATGAGTTGGAAACTTCATTCGAAGTCACGAGGTAAAAAGCTTTAAATGTGTCCATTTGCAGTTTTGAATTTAAACTCAGTTAAATTTAAAAGTGATTGTTTGATACCCGGTGGTGGATAGTATCACGAGAAGGTGATGTTCCAAGACGTGGAATTTTAGGTTTTGCTTTCAATGATGAGCGCTTGAGAATTGGTAAATTCTAGCACTGATCACCCACCTAAGAGACTCGATTAGAGTAAACAGTGACATCTGAAATTGTGTTTTAGTGAAGGTGCGTTAAGAAGATCTTTGAACGTAATTCATTAGGTTCTCGTTGTTGTGTATGTAGAGGTAAGGGAATAATTATGTGTCATGTGCCAGCCTTTCACTCAATGTTTGAGGACGGTGGTTGGCGCTTCTTACACTCTTTTAAAGGAGGAAAAAAACTATTAAGTGCTCTGAGTGCGACAAAGAATAAAGTCGAGAAAGAAGCTAAAATATCGCTATATTCATAGGTGCTCAGAACATTTAAAATATTTGTATTTGTTCTCATTTACATTCCCAACACCATCCTGATGATGCTTTGGCTTTCTTTCTTTCTACTTCCAAACATATTTCAAATGTTACTCTTATCGGAAATCAGTCTAGGTGAGCAATCAGGTTAGGTTTCATTGTTCCTAACTCACCCTCCACTACTTCCTCCATGTTCCACATTCTCTGGATTTTGTATTTGAGGATCTGATACTGAAGATATTTATGTTTTACTTGTGGATTTAGGTCTTTAATTTGTTTTATTAATAATATTTTCTGCACTTTTCTTCATTTTCCCATTTGTACAAAGGCTCACTTGTCTAGTCCAAATTTCATTTCTATAACATGTGAATTTTTTTTTCCTACTTTTAACTTGTCTTTTAGTTTCTTCTTTGTTTGGTGAGTTTAGTTTTAAATCGTCCTTATAGAACAGGTGAGTTATCTGTTTAGTTTTTTTTTCATTCCTTGAATTTATTCTGTATCGTTAGTATGGTTGTTGCTCAGGAGATTCAGTGCCTAGTACAAGCAATGAGGAGGAAATTGAAACACCATAAAATAATTCCCTTTTAATTTTAGTTTCATTTCAACTTTTTGTCTTTGTATTGATTTTATGAATCCATAATTTTTTTCTAGCAAAAAACAAATTATCTTTTGTTTTTCATATTTTGTTTTATAATTTTATTTTCAGTGTTTTTAATATTTTCCACTATTTATTTTCATTTTTATATCTGATTTAGAATAACAGGGCCAGATCTGTCTTCTGGTGTAATATTCATCATGATGAAAATGTAAAAGATTTTTTTTTACATGATTTTTTTCCTGTACCTTAAAATTGTTTTTCCTCATGTAGTTATTGTTTATAAAGGTATTTGTATTCTTCATTAACTAATTGAATTTATTTGGTAAACTCTTTTTTTATGATTTTTCACAAAAAAGAACAGAAATAAAAAGCTAGTCTCTCCAAAAAAAAAAAAAAAAAAAAAAAAAAAAAAAAAAAATCCATATTTAAGGAATATAAAGTATAACGTATCGCATCTCTATAGCCTATTTGCGAGTATAAGGGGTACACGTTTTCTATTCAGGTTATTTGTTGTGTTTCTGCTGTTCTCCCACCCATCTTTCTAGAATTAACTCTGTTCCTTTTGTTTGCCGACCATTATCCCTTAACTGACCCCATATTCCTCAATACATCAGATTCAATATTATACTCATTGCTATGTAATTCGTCCTTCTAAATATCTTGATCTTAGCATCTC
>JABUQX010021450.1:25000-47500 GCA_015478945.1 Trachelipus rathkii
ATCCCTTGGCCCAGGTGGGCCACAAACCATGCCCCCATACAAACCCCCGCCATTCTACTGCTATCATTGCCCACCTTTATACTCGCCTGTGTGCCAAAGCGTATCACATTATTCTCTCCTTCAGACATTCGTTCACCGACTCAATCCACTTTCTCTTCGTCTCCCAGCCGGTGTCGTTTCCCAACACACTCTCCACTATAGCATTCCGGCTTAACCAACCGGGGACTATGCAATTCACTAACCTTTCCACCATCCATGACCATAACCATCCGAAATACTTCAACTTACTTCTCTCATTTACCTCCCTTTCTTGCTTCACACCACACATCTCCTAATAAGTTCCATTCCTCATTTTATTAAATTTTTCCAACACCTAGCATGCCCCTAAGATTGGCCATCTGACACATTGAACTTTAATCTATACTTCTTATTCCAGGACCATTAGTCTCACTTACCATACCCAATAACACATGGAACAAACATACCCTCATGTAATGACTCTAGCGCATACTCAAGGACTTATCCCTTTACATTCAACCAAAGATTTAATTGCACCAGCAAACCTTCCTGCCATTCACAACTTTCCTACTACACTCTGCATCATCCGTTCCCTTCCTTTACCAAACACATAACCCTAATATTTAAACTTCAGACACTTGTTCCAGCTGCTCACCATCTAAACATAACTTCACAACTGAGGACTGTCCTCCACTCAACCAACCATAACCTTACTCTTGTGCTACGTTTACTTTCAAACCCCCTTCCTTTTACATACCCTGCCAATATATATATATACTATATTATATATAAGATAAACATCATAGTAGTAAATAGTGTAGAAAGGGAAACTATAATCTTTGTATTTAATATATAAATGCTATATGCATTATATATATATATTATATATATATATATATATATATATATATAATATATATAATAATATAGGTATATATATATTAAAAGTAATTCATCGATCAGTATCATCCTCTCAATTACCATCAGTGAGAGCTTCGGCACAGTTGACAAAATAATACAGCCTAGGGCTTCACGAGACCGCGACGAACTCCCACTGTGGTATCTCGTCAATGTTAGGTTTCATCCCTTAGACCAGGCGGCCCACAACCATACCCCCTCACAAAACACCTCCATTCACTTTATTATGCACCTTTCTTCTCGCCTCAGCGTTAAGATTTGATCGTAGGGACGATATATGTTGGTGTTTTGAGTGTAAGAGTATTTTGAGGGACTGATTGGCGAAAAACAAGGTGCATTTAGAAGTGGTAGAAGATAGGGAAGCTCTGTGGCAGTGGTTAGCGTTATATGGTGTTGGTGGTAGGTTTCTCCGATAACAAGTGGGAGAGTAATCGTTGATGGATGAGCAGGTCATTCCTTCGACTAAACTCTTACTACTTTACGAAAGATACCAATATTAAGCTCATTTGTCCTAAGATTTGAACACATTCATCCTCTTTAACGTTTCATTCCCTAAAGCTATCGTATATTCCCTTTTACAACTTCTGTGATTAAAAAAAACTTCCTGGTTTTATTATAGCAAGGTATTCTTAATCTTTTGACCAACTGGTAAACTGAATCTCCAAAAACATACCTCTCCTCTATCCACTTCATAGACTCACTAACCTCCACTCACTTTCTCACTCATACTACCTACCACTCACTTTTCCCTATCACCTTTTTTTGACATTCCATATCTATTATGGCACAGATATCCTCACATTCCTTGTTCTTTTCTCATTCTCTTAACCCTTCACCAAAGAAGGCTTGAAGCTACCTTATACTGTTTAAACCATCTTCTTCCTCTCCATAAACCTAGTATTCCTCCGCTATCCTTTTCTTCCATTCTCCTATTACTTAAATTCCTGCACTATCTGTAACCCTCTTCTACTGTCCTCTATCTGTAACCCTCTTCTACTGTCCTCTATTTGGACATCTTGCAGCAAAATGGTACTCAGATTTACACATAATTCTTCGAATTTATTTCCATTCTCTCCCTTTCATATACCTTTGTTTTTTTTTTCATCTATATCTCTTTTGTCCACCAACCCTTGTTTTCCTTTGTCTTACCGTTTAGACTCTCGCATACATTTATAAGTCCATCTTTAAAATCCTTAAATATCTAAGCGTCCTTACCACAATATGCTTAAACCATCTGTTTCTGATTCATCTCTATGTTTGCCTTTTCCAATAGATGCACACATCGCATATCTTCCTGTAAATCTACTCTACCAGCCTTTTTACATTTATCCTCCATTACTTCAAATCTACTTACATACTCTCATACTTACGCTTTCTTTTCCTTTAATATAAAATTACTCTAAAATTCTACCACATCTATCCCTCTGTTTCTCTTTCCCATATCCTTTATCTAATTCACTTACCACCTGTTTTTGCACTTTCTTCTTTACTCAATCCATCTAAGTCAATATACACAAACACTCATAAGCCTTTTCACTCAGACTTATTAACATTCCTGGACGCTCATACTCTTTGCCATCTAACTTAAATGATCATTCAACTCTTTTTCTTCCACACTTCAAAGTCATCATATTCCCCGATCCATTCCTATCACCACTATAGACTGGACACAACTGTCTACCCCTTGAATTTATCTTCTCCTTTCTCTTGCCCTCACCACTGCTAGATGATTCATCCTTACTCATATTTAACCCAACTGCCTAATCTAACTACGCTCTGCTACCACTGAATATAATCTAACTACACTATATTCTAATAACAAATTTATTTTCAGTCACTTACTTTTTATAGGCCTCATCAATTTTTGTGAGTTAGGTCAAATAGAAAAATAATTTTAAGGATAAATATATATACAAAAATGAGTGAAAATAAATAGTAGCTTGTGAGTAAGCTAACTCTGTCCACCATGCACTCTATTCCAAATCAACCGACCCGCAACCTATTCCAAATTAAATAATCTATTTTACTTTTTATTAAAAGATATGATTCCTATCTTCCTACTTAAATTTACTTTTTAAACCCCTCTTCCTTTATTCAATAATTAATATCTGAGGGCAAGATCTAGCCTTTTATTGTTCACTCCCCCACCTAATAGCAGTTCCTCTCAATGTCCTCAAAATTTGTTATTTCTTAATCCTTTTTTTTACGCTGAAACATAAAATAATTAATTTACTATAAAGAAAACAAAAAGAATACACCACAAAAAAAAAAAATTCACAAAGTAAAAATAAACTATAAAAAAAATCAAAAATCCACTGCAGTAAAAAGCAGATGAAGCAACATGCAGCATCAAACTGAATAGACAAAAACAAAAGACAAACTATGAATGGAGATACTGAACAAGTATATTTATATTATTTAGTAGGTTAGAACTAAATATTAAATTTATTAATTGATTTTGAAAGTAAATTTGCAATAATTTCTTTTATCTTATATTTGGAACAGAATTTAAATAAGCTTGAGAAAGAGATTTATGAACGCTATAAAGAGGAAATAAACGAGTTGGTAAGTATAAAAATATTTTTGTTTGTATTTAAATAATTTTCTAATTTATAGCTTGTGATATTTGATTCTTCCTGTTCTTTTGTAGGTGGAACTTCAGAGGAATAGGTGTCCAAATAAAGTGATCATCGTCACAGATGAACGAGATGTGTTCACAAAAAGTGAAGTTTGCAGCAATAATTATCAATATAAAGTTTTTAAAGTGATGAATCTGGCCTTTGATAACTTGAATAAATATTTGATTCGAGATCCAGACTTTGGAAGTGGTGTACTTTATGTGATTTTATGCGGCATTAATTCTATAAATCAGGAGAAAATAAATCCAGCATGTTTAAAAACTCAGTGCCCTACTCCCTGCAAATTTCTTGATAATACAAATTATGACATTGATCTTGTAAAAAAAGCAATACATGTTCACAAGTTGATTTTAAAATTTACCAAAAATGACACAGCAATTTTTTCTAGAATTCTTCCATCATCACCAAACTATTTTAATAAGTTGTCATATCAGAAGAGAAAATGCTCAACAATACATGAAGCAGCTCCACCTCCACCTCCAAAGTGTTCCGCATTATTTGATAAGTATAAACTCAGTTTATATGGTACATTCGCCACACTTCACTCAAAATTGCTTGGATTTAATCCTTTATATTTGGAAAAAGGTTTTGAGGAACATTCAGTTAATCCAAATGTGTATTTCAATTTTGCAACCAATGGTTATCATTTTACTGATGAGTTTGCTTCCAATAGAAAATTGGCTTTACTAAGCACATGTGATAAATTAATGAAAAAGCTTTCACAATCGTTAAATTTAGGGCAAGATAAGAAGATAGGAAGTAAACTTGATGGGAGTGTGAAAAAAGTTATTCAGTCAAGTAAACTTCCAGGAACAAATTCTTCTATGAAGGTGCATAATTCTAAGGTGAGAAATATATTTATTCATATTATTTTTTTGAGCCTAATTATTTTAAAGTATTTTATAGATGCCTAATCACATGCATTATCTTGCTCAGAGATGTATCGACCCAACTGTTAATTAGTTTTAATCTTGGTGAGTTGTTAAAAGTTTTGCTGCAAAGAAAGGTACATCAGGGAAAATAATTGTTGTGTGGTTTACTTTGAAATTTGGTATATTTAAATGTTGAAGCCACATTTTTTTTATCTTATCTTTTATCTTATCTTTTATCTTATCTTTTATCTTATCTTTTATCTTATCTTTAGATTCGCATTTTCTGTGAAGTGACGTCACTGTAGTTGAATACTGGTTAGGATAATTGTAGATTAATGATTTTAAAATTTGTTTTAAAATCTTAAAGTTGTGTAGAATTGTTGGGATTTTATGATAGATTTAATGATAACATTGTCATTTTTCAATGAATGTGTGATAAAATTAAACTCTCAGATCAATAGTACTTATGTAACTTTTGGAATGAATCATAAAAACTAGCTCTAGATATTTTTTTTTTTTTTGAACTGGGTTGAAACCGTTAATTAAAAAAGTAATATTATGTAGTATTGATTTTTTATATCTTATCATTATTATGTACTGACTCTCTCTGCAAATGTTTTCGTGGTAGTATTGTCCCTATGGATTTATCATGGAAGTGATTTCATATCTTATACCTAATGTTGACGTTTGAATGAGTGAGTGAGTTGCTGAGATAAGCTGTTGGCCTTATTATTTGACTAATAATTTATTTTTACCCTTCTTCCTCTGGGACATTTCTCTTTTGCATATCTTGTTGCTGTTTCTGACTTGCCACTTTCATTTATTGTTGCTAACTTACAATATTCAGTTTTGGCTGGAATCTTTCAGCTACATTCCCTAACTGACATTAGCCATAAGTATCGGTAATTGACCCAACCTTTGATCAAAGTGACTATAATCTACAAGATGGTGGTTTTAAGTCATAGTTTTCATTCAAGCAGGCTAGTTGATTTTCAAGTCAATGTTTCTGTAAGCAAAATGACCTACCAGTATGTAATGTTGTAGTTACATATAGTTAGGTAGTTGTGAAATGTACTTATGTTCTTCCTATATATTAGTCACCACTAAAATTTCAGGACCTTGAATTTGAAGTCTTAAAAACTTCTTACATTTCCATTCAGCTTCCTTTTGGTATACCTGACATTTTGGTAAACCCTAATTTACATATCAAACCAGTCACTGAGTTTTCAGTATACAGATACTTTCTTGTAATTGTTCTCCATCAACCTAGATTTGTACTTTGTGATTGATGGTTTACTGTTGAATGTGTTTTATGTATGTTATATTTTTGTTTGTTTTATTTGTTTATTTTTTTTAAAACTTATATCACCATTCAACCTACTCAAAGAGAGATCTATTTAACTTGAATGTATGGTATATGGGTTCTAGCCATATGACTATGGAAGAAAAAGCTCAAGGTGATAAATGTCACTTTTATGAAATACTCTGACACATATACTAGTAGAACTAGTTAATCATCAGTATCTCATAGCTAACACCTCTGCTAGTCAACAAACAGTATGATCATCAAAGCTAAAAAGAACATTACTTAATATTCCTATATAAAAAAATATATCTAAATTGTCTTTGGTTCATTTGAATTATTTATTGTTTTAAAGAGGAACGCTCAAATACTTTTTGTGATGTAACTGTGGCTAATACTAGTTTTTGTATCAGCATTTATAGGAACATATCTTTAAGGTCTAGTTTTAATGTTAGCCAAATGGCTTTTAAATTTTGCTCATATTTTCTTGCGATGTTTTACAGTGGATCAGTTTAGTTTTGCTATGTTTGTATTAATCTTTATTTAGAATTTTGTGGGATGATTCCAGAGCTTTAGTGCATGTTCCAACTGAAGTACATGTAATATTGGAGAATTAGTTACAGCCTGAGTGATTTACAGATAAGAAGTTTTTGTTGAAAAATTTATGCACAAATTAGGAAAGGTCTTTCAATAATTCTTGATTTTTTTGGAAGATTGCCAAAGCTGAAAGTTGCTAGATTGATTTATACAAAATAGGACCTTATTAAATTTCAACCTATAATAGAAAGATTTTGATTTTGTTGTTTGAATTTGGAACCTTAATAAAATGCATATATATTATATTTGGAACCTTAATAAAATGCATATATATTATATTTGGAACCTTAATAAAATGCATATTTATTATATTAGTATTGAATTTATTCTGGAGCTCTCTGAAGATTTTTAGATAGTAATTAAATCTTTATTTTGTTTGAATGTTTTTTTTTTTTTTTCATAAATATCTTTTACCTTTTTTTTATGCAAAACTATTCTGCCGATTTTTTCCACAGACTTGTGTTTCATGCATTATTCAAAATTATTTATGAAACAAATTAGTACATATTTTTATTATTATTATTATTATTATTATTATTATTATTATTATTATTATTATTATTATTATTATTATTATTATTATTATTATTATTATTATTATTATTATTATTATTATTATTATTTCCTTTTCAGTCGAAATGTGAAGCAACCACTAAGCCAGCTACGAAAACAGCCGATTCAAATGTAGAAAGCTCAAGGTATGCAATATTTTGTGACTTTGTATGATAATCTGAATGATGATTTGGTTGGAGTGAGTAGGGACTTCAAATTGATTGAGTTGGGGGACTTAAATGGTTGGATAGGTGATTGAAAAAGGGATAGTATAACTGGTACCTTTGGGTTGCAGGAGAAAATGAGAATTGTAGGAAGGTGATTGATTTATGTGAGGAAAGAGATATGTGGGTAATTAATACATACTTCGGGCACAAGGGTATTCATAAGAATACAAGAGTTGGGGTGATTATAGATGGTATCGAAGTAAAAAGTATGATTAATTTAGTGTTGGTGATGAAGGAGATGTTGAAGTATGTGATGGATGTTAAATCAGTGATAGGGTTGGGATAGGAATATCAGATCATTATGCAGCTTTATATGAAATAATGCTAGTGGGGGCATGGATGGAGAGAAAAGAAAAAAAAGGAAGGAAATGGGGAGAATTAAGAATGAGAAGATAAGTGAACAAGGTTTTAAGGAAAAGTATGTCAGAGCACTTGCAAATAAACTTGTTGATGTAAACAAGATGAAACTGAACAAATCTTGATGCAAATGATTGAAGAATTTGCTAGTAGTGCAAGAGAAATATGTAGGGTGGGCTAAAGTATGAAGTAAGAAAGTCAATAGTGAGTGGTTGCATAAAGAGGCGATGCAAGCTGTTAATATGTTCAGTTTCTTGTTTGCAGATGAAATTATATTGTCTGTGTTTTTTGCAGGTGAGATGTGTGTCAAATGTTACCCCCAGGATTTGGGGGGGTTTGTTGAAGAGTATGGTAATGTTGTTTAAGTAAACTTGGGTGCCAAGTTAGGCAGTCGGTGGTGATTAAAGTTATTGATGATTTGTTAGGTGAGGAGGACATTCTGTTTTCTGTTAGCCATATTTGAAGTTGGTTGATGTATTGTTGTGCCAGGTATGTGGCCGTGTATAGGTAAATAAATAGATAGAACTTAAGTCTTCCCTCTGGTAGGCCTGCAGCTTGTCAGCAGGGCCAGGACCCATTTCTGTGCAGTCCTTTCCAGAAGTATACCATCCTCCATCAGCTAACACATCATGGGCAGTCCATGTCTTTGCAGGGCTCTCCACACAATCTCCACATCACCCCCTCGGCAGCACCCTTTCCACCTTCTACTTTGCCACTCTTTCTCTCCAGCATCCTTACTATTTGCCCCACCATCTCAATCTCGCAGAATTTATTCTGTTCAACACTGGCACCACACCAACTCTGTCCATAACCCACTCATTTCTCACTCAATTCGTCTTTCCCACCATTGTCTTCAACACCTTCATTTGTGCAGCTTCGATCCTTTTTTCCTCCCTTGTAGTTTTCCTCCCTTGTAGCTTCTCATCCATATGCCAATGTGGGTATCAATATACTGTTAAATATTATCTTTAACTTTTATATCCATTATCCAATCTTTCATAATTGGATCCAATGCTCTCATTGTTCTTCTGTATTTTTCCACTCTTTCCTCCTCCCCCTGTATACATCCTCCCTTACTCGTAAATAATCTATCCAAATACACAAACTGATCCACATTTCTCAATCTTTCATCGTCAATGATGATCTCCAATTCTCTCCCTTCCTCTATACATACTCTCTGTCTTTTCCATATTCATCTGTAAGCCAACTTCCCTCAAGTTTCTTGCAAAACTCTCCATGAGTCCTCTCAACACCCCCCCCCCCCATCCAACTCCAACACTCCAAAATGATCTGCCTACACCATTATATCCCCATCCAAATTCAGAAATTCCTCTTTAACTTTTCTGATCACTACATCCAAGTAAGCTATAAAGAGTAGGGGTGATATGACACTTCCCTGTCTCTCCCTTGTCCTCACCTCAAACCACTCCTCATTTCTACACTGGGTTCTCACCTTGCATTTACAAATGCTATACATGATTTTTATTTCCCTCCTCAGTCTTTACTCCACTCCGTACACCTCCTCCATCTTCCAAAGCCTGGCTATGGGTATAGAGTCCACTGCCTTTCTTAGGTCCAATAAGGTTATATATGTTGTTTAATTAAATTCCCAATTCTTCTCTAGCACTATTCTTAAGGCAAACAGCAGGTCCGTAATACTCTTGCCCTTTCTGTACCCATATTGTTCCTCCCCCAACTGTCTCTCTATCACTCATCTTAATCTTTTTTCTAAAATCCTTTCGTACACTTTCGCTATGTGATCTAACAAAGATATCCCCCTATAGTTTCCACACACTCCCGTATCTCCTTTTCCCTTATAAATGGCTAAGACAACTATTCTCTCCGATCTATCGGGAACTTCACCCCTTCTCCAACATTTATTAAAAAGCTGCACTATTTTCTTCAATTCTTCTCCTCCTCCTTCTTTTATCAACTCTATTGCAATTCCATCTTTGCTCGGCGCTCTTCCTTTTTTTATTTTTGACAAAGCTTCCTCATATTCTCCCATCGCAATCGGACTATCTTCCTCCTCCTCCTCCTTCTCCTCTCCCACGTATTGCTCTTCTTTCCTCTACATCTAGGAGTTCTCTAAAATATTCAGTCCATCTCATTTACCTCCTCTCCTTCCTTATTTTTAATACTATAAAGCTTCTTTGATTTTCTATATGTTTTAGCTAGCATGAAAATCTTCTTGTTTCCTCCCTCTGCATCCTCTCCCAATTCTTCTGCTATCCTTTCCACCACCAGCATTTTAGCCTCCCTTTTCACTATCTCTGCTCTGTTTCTTGCTCTTTCATAGTCTCAACTTTAATTACTTTCTTTTTTTCTCCAACCTGCCACTTTGTTTCCTGTACTCTCACTCCAGCAAACACTAGTCTATGATCGAAGTCAAAACTGCTCCAGGAAGCCCTTTAACATCTTACATCATCCTGTAATCAGACTATGAAATAGTAAATAATCAATTTTTTGTTAAAACTTTGTGTTTTTGTTGCACATATTTATCTCGTGAACTTATAAGATTCTCGATGTTTGAAGAATCCATTCATGATTTATAAATTCCATATCATACACAAATCTATGAGCCTCTCTTTCTCTGCATTTCTCTCTTTTTCTCCATGTGGACCCAATATCCTCTCCACCTCATTTCTTCTCTTTCCCACTCTGTCATTAAAATCACCCATCAGCAGATGCAGCATATTGTCCTCGCCTCCACCTTCCACACTCTCCTCCACCAAATCCATGAACCTCTCCTTCTCTTCCTCTGGATGCCCCTGTTGTGGAGCATATACCTGATATAATCAGTATATTTTCCTCTTAATTTTAGGGGTACTTATTATTAATCTCTTTCACCTCTCTCACATCCTGTATGAAAGGTGCAATCTTAGTCCCAAAATAAACTCTACACCATGTATCTTTATTCTCATCAACTTCCCTGTAAGCCAACACATATCCCCCATCCAAATCTCTGCCATTTTCCTCCCCCTCCACTCCTATGTCCAATATCCCCACCACATCTATCCATCTCACTTTCATCATCTCTACAATCTGCTTCTCCTTTCCTCTAAATGTACCAACATTTTTTGTCAATTTAGTTGTTTTTTTTTTAAAGTGCAATCCGAAATCACTGTCCTTTTTTTTTTTGTTTCCTGTTTTAATCCAGTAGTTCTGCACGGTTCTGAGGCGATTCAAGGGAATTGCAAGCATTTTCTTTCAGGCAGTGACTTGCTTGCTGCTAGACCTATCCTGCCTTAGCCATTGCTCTGTTAGCCAAACATGTTCTTTGGACCTAATTCGTTGCCCAGTGTGCCAACAGGGATGTGGAGTTAGACTTCTGCACCCCATATATATATACTGTATATAACACCCTACAGTCAAGAGGAACACAACAAAGAGAGTATATATATATATCTATATATATATATATATATATATATATATATATATATATATATATATATATATATATATATATATATATTCCTTTCAGGATTTTAAAATATGATAAAATTGTTGTGTTGGGAAGCTCTCACCAGAAACACTACTTAGAACAACTCAAAAACTCTAAAGTAAGTTACAATAATGCTTCACAGTATAAATTAAAACATGTAGTAGATTTCTTCTTATAAAAGAAATATGAGAAAGTATAATAAAGTTTAAAATTTTTCAGATAAGTGTTGTATCAGAAGATATTTATATTGAAGATTTATTGGATTACATTAAGCTTAAAAAAACTTTGATGCCACGTAACACATTATGGTTACTAGTAACTGACATTGGTTGTTTTTTCTCTAAAAGTGTATATAAATTGTGTCAAGATTTAAGGTGTATTCATCCATTACAAGCAGCTCAACCAATAGATAAAGTTGCCTCAATTTCTACAGCCTTGAATACTTTAGATAAGATGAAAGAACTTCTGAATATTATTGAAAGTAATGTGAAGTGGATTCTAAGTTTTAAATCAGATTTCCTGTTTTTTCCACCTATTCCACCAGCATTGATTATCGATTCATCTGTCTCACACCAAAAGCTACATGTGTTGATGTTGAAACACCCCAATTGTTATATTGGTACAAATGAATTGTCTCTCCATCTCTGTAATATTTTTGAAAAAGTCAGCATGAGTGTCGCTGATTTTAGTAGGACAGCCTTAAATAAAATGGGAATTTCTACAGATCCTCTTGAAAAGTATTTAGATCATCTAAATCAAATAGACTTTATTGATAACATTGCCACTTCTGAAAATAAGTTGCCCTTTTTCAATGAATGGTTGAGCACATTGAGAAATATTGTGTCATCATGTGATGGAGATTCTTGTGGTATGGAAATATCAGATGAACAAAATTGTCTTATGTCATCTCGCAGAGTTATATTTGATAGGGATGAAGATAGAAACTGTGCGAAGAGTCAAACTGTTTCATCTCAAATAAAAGAGAAAACTACAGTTTCTGAAAAATTATCTAATGTTCCAATTCCAAAACAACTTTCAAAAGGAACTTTTCAAAAAGCTGGGAAAGAAACAAAATCTACAGTAGCTCAAAAAGTTAAGCAATCTTCTTGTAATCCTAAAATAAAACAGAAATTTGATATCTTTGATATAGCTACTCATCCTAGATATCCGGTGCTTACTGCATCCTTGGAATTAGATGCTAAATATGAAACCTCCACTACTTGTTCTGAATCAAACTTAAAAGCTGAACAAGAAATGGAAGCTTCTGAATCAGACTTTCAAGCTGAACAAGAAATGGAAGCGGAGATATTTACTGATGATGAAATTTCTGATGACAGTTTATGTAATGAAAATGCTAATGATATATCAGAAAAATTTTCAGATCAGGATTCTTCTGAACATGCAAAGGTCATTGGCTCTGAATCTGTACAAGTGAATAGGCCTAAACATAATGTTGAATGTGAAACAATTTCAGAAAAAGCAGATGTTTCAAAAGTAGAATCAACCAATAATGTTGTAGAGAAAATTGACAAATCAGATATTTCGATATTTTCTATAAGTAAGTTACTAGGAAAATATCATGGTAATTGTGGTGTACAAGTGAATGTTTGTAAATCAGATATCAATGCTAAATCTCCCTTAGAAGAAAGTGAGTATGAAAAAGCGTTGGTAGATGTTGAAGAAGAAATAATTATTCAGGAGAATTATTCTGATGGCAAAGATATTGTATATGATGCAGAGAAAGCCCCATGTGAAATTGATTTAACAGGAGAAGTATCTTCTTTAAAAGTACCCAAGCACCCTTTACAGAAGGACGATAATAATTCTAGTTTAGTCAAATCTTCATCAGAAGAATGTGAATATGAAAAAGCGTTGGTAGATGTTGAAGAAGAAATAATTCAGGAGAATTATTCTGATGGCAAAGGTATTGTATATGATGCAGAGAAAGCCCCATGTGTAATTGATTTAACAGGAGAAGTATCTTCTTTAGAACTACCCAAACACACTTTAGAGAAGGATGATGATAATTCTAGTTTAGTCTCAGTAGAGGTGAATAGCCCTGAACATCATGTTGAGTGTAAAACATTGTTAACAAAAGCAGATGTTTCAAAAGTAGATTCAACCAATAATGTTGTAGAAAATATTGACAAATCGGATAATATTTTATTATTTTCTTTAAGTAAGTTACTAGGAAAATATCGCGGTAATTGTGATGTTGGAGTGAATGTTGGTAAATCAGATATCGATGATAAATCTCTCTCAGAAGAATGTGAGCATGAAAAAGCGTCGGTAGATGTTGAAGAAGAAATAATTATTCAGGAGAATTATTCTGATGGCAAAGATATTGTTTATGATGCAGAGAAAGCTCCATGTGAAATGGATTTATCAGAAAAAGTATCTTCTTTAGAACTACTCAAGCACACTTTACAGAAGGATGATAATAATTCTAGTATAGTCACATCTTCCTCAGAAGATTTTGAGTATGAAAAAGCGTCGGTAGATGTTGAAGAAGAAATAATTATTCTGGAGAATTATTCTGATGGCAAAGATATTGTATATGATGCAGAGAAAGCCCCATGTGAAATTGATTTAACCGGAGAAGTATCTTCTTTAGAAGTACCCAAGCACCCTTTACAGAAGGACGATAATAATTCTAGTTTAGTCAAATCTTCATCAGAAGAATGGGAATATGAAAAAGCGTTCGTAGATGTTGAAGAAGAAATAATTCAGGAGAATTATTCTGATGGCAAAGATATTGTATATGATGCAGAGAAAGCCCCATGTGAAATTGATTTAACAGGAGAAGTATCTTCTTTAGAACTACCCAAACACACTTTACAGAAGGATTATGATAATTCTAGTTTAGTCTCAGTAGAGGTGAATAGCCCTGAACATCATGTTGTGTGTAAAACATTGTTAAAAAAAGCAGATGGTTCAAAAGTAGATTCAACCAATAATGTTGTAGAGAATATTGACAAATCGGACAATATTTCGTTATTTTCTATAAGTAAGTTACTAGGAAAATATCGTAGTAATTGTGATGTTGGAGTGAATGTTAGTAAATCAGATATCGACACTAAATCTCCCTCAAAAGAATATGAGTATGAAAAAGCATCGGTAGATGTTGAAGAAGAAATAATTATTCAGGAGAATTATTCTGATGGCAAAGATTTTGTATATGATGCAGAGGAAGCCCCTTGTGAAATGGATTTAACAGAAGCATCTTCTTTAGGACTACCCAAGCACACTTTACAGAAGGATGATGATAATTCTAGTTTAGTCTCAGTAGAGGTGAATAGGCCTGAACATCGAGTTGAATGTAAAATATTGTCAGAAAAGCCAGATATTTTGAAAGTAGATTCAACCAATAATGTCGTAGAGAATATTGAAAAATTGGATAATGTTTCATTATTTTCCATAAGTAAGTTACTAGGAAAATATCGTGGTAATTGTGATGTTGGAGTGAATGTTAGTAAATCAGATGTCAATGCTAAATCTTCCTCAGAAGAATGGGAGCATGAAAAAGCGTCGGTAGATGTTGAAGAAATAAATATTCAAGAGAATTATTATGATGGCAAAGATATTGTATATGATGCAGAGAAAACCCTATGTGAGATTGATTTAACAGGAGAAGTATCTTCTTTAGAACTACCCAAGCACACTTTACAGAAGGATGATGATAATTCTAGTTTAGTCTCAGTAGAGGTGAATAGGCCTGAAAATTATGTTGAATGTAAAATATTGTCAAAAAAAGTAGATTCAACCAATAATGTTGTAGAGAATATTGAAAAATCGGATAATATTTTGTTATTTTCTATAAGTAAGTTACTAGGAAAATATCGCGGTAATTGTGATGATGGAGTGAATATCAGTAAATCAGATATCAAGACTAAATCTCCCTCAGAAGAATGCGAGTATGAAAAACCGTCAGTAGATGTTGAGGAAACAATTATTCAAGAGAATTATTCTGATGGCAAAGATATTGTATATAATGCAGAGAAAGCATCATGTGATACAGATTCAAAAGGAAAAACAAATATTTTATCTGGGGAAGTTAATGACAGTGAAAAAAACAGTTGTCAGAATTTTAAAGAGAATGAGAATTTGGAATCATTAGCAACAAAGGAAACAGATGATAAAAATGAACCTTTTATAGATGTTTTACAAGTTGCAAACAAGTTTTCAAGCTCATCTAAAGTTCCTAATTTTAAGGATAATAAAGAGATTAAAGATTCATCATCATCTTGCTCAAACATTGATAACCAAAACCAAACTGAAATCTCTATTTCTGTTACAGGTTCTTCATTGCAACAATTACAGCAAAACATGGGAACTAATATTTCAAGCTCCATTGATTCTGTTGAAAATTTTTCATTTAAAGAAGTAATTTCTTTAAATAATGATGTAGAATGTAAAATTAATCAGTCAGTATGTTCTACATACGATCCATTTAATCCAACTTCAGAAAATCCTGAAACAGAATGTAATGAAAAGGTTGGTGTTAGTAGTAAAACTTCTGCAAAGTCGACTTTAGATTATTCCTCCAAAAGTGAAATTCACACACAAATTAAAAATAGAGGAGAAAGTAACAGTATCACAGCATTAAAAATTGATGAAAATCTCCCATATGATATGATCTCTGATGGTAAATTAGAAGAAGATCAAGTCTCGATTAATACTAACTTAGGAAGGAAAAAAGATGCTATGGAAGGAAAGAAAGCTAAGGATGTAGTTCCATGTTATGACCATATTTACATAATTGGTCGGTATATCCCATCATCTTATAAAACTACAAAACTTTTGAATTATACTTTTATAGAAAAAACTCTGTCAGATTTAGATGAAGAAAGTATAGAGCATCTTTTAAAGGAAATCTGCCCTATTGCAAATTCTGTGTGCATATTTATTTGTGACATATTAGACATATGCAAAAAAGTTCCCCAAGGAAATAATTTGATTGTATATGATTTGAAAAATTCATCATCTGAACATTCATCATCTGAAGCCACTGTTGAAGGAGGGATTTTCATTAGTGAGATGGTTACATCTTTTATAAAAATTGTTAATAAATTGAGAAAGAAGTTGCCTGTAGTCATAATGCCTCTTCAACCATACGTACTTGAGGCTAAATTAAAATTTAATGTAGATGAAATTCCAAATGATACCACCCTATTTGTTTATGGGAATTCGAAGAAATGGACTGATTATAGAGATTGCTTTGTGTGGAATTGGAACAAAATATTAGACACAAATGATAAAAATATTAGCAAGTATTGTTTAAATTCTTTTGTGAATTTTCCTCGACGTATATATCCTGTTCTTAAAACGGATTTAAATGACAGTACTATTGAAATGCTGAAATCTGAATGGATGCAGAAGTTTGATGAAACCCTAAAAAAGCTTGATAAATCTTTAAAGGAATCTGTGACCTCTATCAAGAGTAAGTACATTGCTGTTTTTATATCTTTATCCATTAGTACATTTAATATTTAAACTATTATTATTACTGGATATTTCTCAGGTTTATCAACCTTGAGAATTAAAATTTCACATATCATCATCATTACCCACCTTCTCTCCCCAAGACTAGGGGTAAGGTGCGTCGCATACACTAGAAACAGAAAAGTAGTAGAAGAATATGACGCAAGTCGAGAAGAAAGCCCAGCCTTACCGCCTCTTTATACCCTTTAGTAAGAACTCACAGCAGTCAGAAAAATTAACTCTAGAGCTTCACGGGACTGCGATGGACCCTCATTATGGCATTTCATCAATGTAGGGTTCATCCCTTGGCCCAGGTGGGCCATAACCATACCCCCCTCACAAAACCCCACCATTCACTCCTATTATGCCCTTTTCTCGCCTCTGCCAAACTCACATTCCTCTCCTCCAGGCATTCCTTTACTGCCTCAATCCACCTTTTCTTCGGTCTCCCAGCCAGTTGATTAACAGCACATTCACCACTATGCATCCGCTTAACCAACCAACTATCATCCATCCTTTCCGCATGACCAAACCATTTCAAAGTACTTTCATTTATTCTCTCATTTACCCTTTTCTTCCACACATAACTCTCTAATACGTTCATTCCTTATTTTATCAATTCTTTTCACACCTAGCATGCCCCTAACATTGTCCATCTGAACACATTGAACTTTAGATCTATACCTCTTATTCCAGACCATAAGCTCACTACTATACGTTAACACAGGTAACAACATACCCACATGTAAGACCCTACCGCACTCAAGACTTAGTCCCTTTACATCCACCAACGATTTAATTGGACACCAGCCAACTTCCTGCCTTTCACAACTTTCCCATCCAAGCTCTGCATCATCCGTTCCTCTTTTCCATTCCAACATATATCTAAATATTTAACTCAGACACTTGTTCCAGCTGCTCATCATCTAATATTACTTCACACTCGAGGACTATCCTCACTTACAACCATCAACCTTATCTTATCTAACCTTTTACTTTCAAAACCCCGTCATTTTACACACCTGCAAATCGCTCTACCAAATCTTCAAACTCTCTATCAGAATTCAACCACACAAAGCCCAATCATCCTGCATATAATAAGTAGTTCCACCTCCATCTCTCCATTTCTCCAATCATTCTAACATTATCCCATCTTCTCTATTTCTTTCATAACCCATCCATATACAAATTGGAATAACCAAGGGGACATAAACACATCCCTGCCTCACTCCGCTATTAATATAAACCAATCACTTTTGGACTCCATTTATTCTTACACACGCCTTCACTATGTCCACACATACTTTTGATAACCATTCACGAAACCTACTACCAAGCACCATATATTACTAACACCTGCCATACGAGCTTCCCTATTAATCCTATCATACGCCTGTTGCAAATCCTTGAAACCTAAAGATAGCAATTTTATTTCTTCTTCTCCTCATTTTCTCAATCATATTTGTTTCAAATGTAAAGATTTGATCTATACCATCCTCTACCACTTCTAAACGCCACCTTGTTTCTTCACAATCAGTCTTTTAGTCACTCTCGACGAACTCTTTCGACCAAAATACCCAGCATATGATATATATATATATATATATGCGTCTGAGTATGTATTTTTCAACACGTTGTTGAATGATTAATGCAGAAGATGTCTGTATATAGAGGACGTTATATATATACATGATAGTTATATAGTATATAATATATTATATTATATATACGTATATATATATATATATATATATATATATATATATAATATATATATATTATATATATATATATATTATATATATATAATATATATATATATATATATATATATTTATTTTTAGTTAACACCATTGCTCATGGGCAGAGCCCTAATCTAGGAGGGGGTGTGCTCATTTTTTAAGTCTGAGCAAGAAGGAGTCAAGAAAGAACAGCTCACACTCACGGACGCCCGACCACTGACAAACGCTGGGTCTCTCGCTTAGTTAAGCGAGTGCTCTACCGCTGATCTACCGGACGTTATTTGGTGTTGATCCATTCCTTTTTGAACTATGCAAAGAATCTTCATATGAGCCGACTGCGCCGAATGTCCATTCTTCATATGATCTTATGTGTAGCTTTATCCAAACTTCACTGGCCAGAAATACATGATGAATTTTCAATGATATAGAATGTGAGTATGAAAAATTTTTGCTAGCTCCCAACTAAAATTGAAAATAAAAATGCTGTTTCTTTCACTAAAGTTTTATGGCAAATTAAGTTAAATCATGTTAAATTTTTTATCGCTCAAGTAATAATCTGGCCAGGACTACTGTCAAAAACATTCTCATTTCTTGAAAATCTGAGAATTACTCAATTTTAGCTGAAGCTTTTCCATCTTTCAATCTTCAGGCTTCTTCTCTGATGTCTTCGGTTTCTTCTTTTTATTTTCTCCCTTTCTATTTTTTAATGTGTCCATCTTCGACGACAGTCGGATCATATATATAATATATATAATATTATATATATATATATATATATATATATATAATATATTATATATATATATATATATATATATTATAATATATATATATCTAATAGAAGGCCTCGGAGAAGGTCGTGATCGCCGTAATCGGCCTTCTATCTTCGGCGAAAATGTTTGAATCGTATGGGGTACATGGAATGTCAGAGAAATAATGTTGAGGAGAAGAGGACGAGAGGTATTGGATGTTTTAGAAGGGCAAAATTTGATTGCTCGCTGTGACTGAAACAAAGATGAAACGAAACAGTGAAAATGAGTGGTGTGGGTGAAAGAGAGTTGTGTGGTGTGGAAAGGAACTGAGAGAGGAAGAAGAAGAGTTGCAATTTTATGAGTGACCTGTGGTTATCAAAGCTACATGTGTAGACTTTGGTTGTGAGTCTTAGAATTCTAATGGTTAAATTTAAGTTTGAAAAGGTCAAGGTATGTGGTGGTTGTGTACATTAGTGGTCCATTCTGAGGTACTTTGAAGAGAAGTACAATTTTTTTGGGATATATCTGAAATGATGTTCGTGGATAGGGTGAGTAGGAGCTTTCAGATTGATAGTGTTGGGGGAGCTGAATGGTTGGATAGGTGATCAAAAAAGAGTGGTATAACAGGTGGTTTTGGGATGTCAGTTTTAGAAAATGAGAATGGTAAGGAAAGTGATTGATTTCTGTAAAGAGAGAGGTATATGTGTGTGTAGTAATACTTTCTTTAAACACAAGAGTATCCATAAGTATACCAGAGTTGGGTGTAGGTAGAGATGGGTATGGAAGTGAAAGTATGATTGATTTATGTGTTGGTGAAAGAAGGAGATGTAAGTATGGTGTTGGATTGTTAAATCAGTTAGCGGGTTTAGGATGGGATTATCGGATCATGTATGTTGTTCATGTAAAATTAAGTTAGTGGGGGCTTGGATGGAGAGGAAGGTGAATACGAAAAGGAAGTAGGTAAAATTAAGAGTGAGAAGTTAAGTGAGCAAGACAATAAGGGTAAGTATGTAAGAGCGCTCACTAGTAAATTGGTTGAATGTGAACAAGTTGATACTGAACAAATCTGGAGGCAAATGAAGAAAGCAATTGTTAGTAGTGCAAAGGAAGTATGTGGATGTTGTAAAGTAGGAAGTAAGAAATGTTAAAGTGAATGGTGGAATGAAGAGGTTATGAAAGCGGTTAAAAAGTAAAAAGAAAGCGTGGTTGAAAATGTACTTAAAAGCAAATGATAAAGACTCAAAGGAAAGATGCTTGGAATTATATAAAGAGGAAAAAAGAAATACTAAAAAGTGTATACATAGGAGAAAACAAAAGGTAAATGAACAGTTTGGAAGGAGGATGAATGGGGACTTACAAGGGAATAGGAAGCTCTTCTGGAAAGAAGCGCGAAAGGTTAAGAATGAGAATAAAGGAACCTGCTCAGAATAATGATAGGGATGGTGCTTTTGTAATTGATGAAATGGGATGTGAGGGGATGTGGAAAGAACACTTAGAAAATCTGTACAATATTAACAGTAAATGAGAGGTGATAGTGAATGTGTGTGGCGTTTGATGGTGCAAGAAGGAATAGGTATTTGGGGATGAGGTTATTAAGCTAAAGGAGGAGGTAATGGTAAGTGAAAAAGTTGAAGAATGGTACATCTGCAGGTATAGATAGATGAATTACTGGTGAAATTATCAAAGAACGGAGGCGAGACGGTGATTGATTGGATTTGGAAGTTGTGTAATAAAAGCGTTTAATAGAGGGTATAGTTCAAGGGATTGAGGAGAGCGGTAATAGTAACCTTATATAAGGGTACAGGGGAAAAGGGGAACTGTAGAAATTTAATATGAGGAAACAGAGTTTATTGAGTATTGTATTGAAGGTATAATGCTGGTATTTTTGGTTGAAAAGAGTGCGTCGAGTGACTGAAGGACTGATTGGGTGAAGACAAGGTGCGTTTAAGGAGTGGTAAGAGGATGTGTGGATCAAAATCTTTACATGAAACAAATGATTGAGAAATGAGGGAGAAAAGAAGAATAATTGTATTGTAGGTTTTTACTGGATTTTGCACACAGGCCGCTATGATACGAGTCATGAGGGAAGGTTTCATGGCAGGTGTTAGTGATAATATGGTGTTGTGGTAGGCTTCTGAATGGGTATCAAAAGTATGTATGACGATAGTGAAACATGTGTAAGAATAATGGTGTCAAATGGTGAATTGGTTTAGGATTAATATGCGGAGTTGAGGCAGGGATGTGTTATGCTCCTTGGTTATTCAATTTGTATATGGATGGGTTATGAAGGAATTCGAGGTGGGGGACGGCAGGAAATGGTGTTAGAATGATGGAGAATGGATAGGATGAGTGGAGGGTGCCCACCTATTATCATGCGGATGATTTGGTTTGTGTGGCGAATCTGAAGAGAGTTTTTGAGAGGACTGGTAGAGAGATTTGGCAGGGTGTGTAGAGGAGGGGTGGGCTGGTTTTGAAAGTAAAGCGGATAGATAAGAGCAAAGGTTATGGTTGTGAGTGAGGTAACAGTCCTCTTGGTGTAAAGTTAATTTAGATGGTGAGCAGCTGGAACAAGTCTGAGTTTAGAATATTTAGGGATATGTGTTGAATGAGAAGGGAACGGACGATGTGCAGAGTGTAGTAGGAAATTGTGAATGAGGAAGGTGGCTGGGGCAATTAAATCGTTGGTGATGTGTCAAGGGACTAAGTCTTGAGTGTGCTAGGGTTCTTACATGGAGGGTTGTTGTTACCTGTGTTATTGTATAGGTGTGAGTGGTCTGATATAAGAAGTATAGATCTAAAGTTCAATGTGTTATAGATGGACAAATCTTAGGGGTGTTGCTAGGTGTGAGAAAGAATTGATAAAAGGAGGAATGACGTATTAGAGGAGTTGTGTGGTGTGAAGAAAGGGGTAAATGAGAGAATAAAATGAAAAGTATTGTTGAGATGGTTTGGTCATATGGAAAGGATGAATGATAGTCGGTTGGTTTAGGGGAATGTATAGTGGCAGAGTGTGTTGGGAACCGACCGGACTGGAAGACCGAAGAAAAAGTTGGATTGAGTCGGTAAACCGAATGTTTGAACGGAGAGAAATGAGTTGTAGAGGCGAGAATGGAAGGTGGTAATAACAGAGTGAATGGTCGGGGAATTGGTGAGCTGGTATGGTTGTGGCCGCACCTGGGAAGGGGATGATGCCCTTCAATTGACGATTCTATCATAGTGGAGGGTCCGTCGCTGTCACTGTTGAAGCTTTCGGGTGGATTTTCTGACTTGTGATTCTTCACTAATTAATGGTACAGATTGGGCGGTAAGGCTGGGCTTTCTTTTCGACTTATGTCATGTCCTTCTACTGCTTTTCTTTTCCGATGCTCATCATGCACCTTACTCCCATTCTTGGAAATAGAAGGAAGGTGCAAGAAGGAATATATATATATATATAGATATATTATATATAGATATATATATAGTATAGTTATATATATATTATATATATATATATATATTAATATATACATATAGTATATATTATATATTATATATATATATATAGTATATATATATTTTTATATATATATCAGAGGCGACCTCCTGCACTCG
>JABUQX010021450.1:50000-57187 GCA_015478945.1 Trachelipus rathkii
ATTGCAGAAAATCTCCTACCAACGACAATTTTTTGTGTCCGTTCACGTTTCCGAACGAGAACGTCGAACCCAATACTGAGAGGGAATCGCCTGTTCTTAGGCTGAGCCAAAACGCTTCGCCTTAACCCACCTGAGCCAAAATCGTACAGACACTCATATAATACGTTATATATATATACTAGTATAATCATATAGGTATATATATATATTATATAGTATATTAATACTTATATATATATATATATATATATATATATACTATATAGTATATTATATATATATTAGGTTAATAGTTATATATATAGTATTATTAGCAGTTGTCACCACCACATCACGGGCGAGCCCCTATTCCAACAGGAGGGGCGTGTTGCACTCTCAGAATCAACAGCTAAACGTAAATTACGCAGATGAGCACAGACGCGAGCCTTAAAGTGGAAGAATGGAGGATTAAATACAGCAGAAAAACACAGAAGTGGAAGAGAATTCCACAGAAACAGAGGTGGCAGGAAAAGAAGGAAGCTCCGAAACGAATCTAAGCCTGAAGTTACCAATATGAGGCGGATGAGGCCCTTTGTATAGCTGGAATAACTGAGAAGAGGAAAAAAAGTCTCGCAGTTCTAAATACAGAACTCCCAGTTTCTTCTGAGGCCGCCCTAGCAACCGTGTTGATGTGAGTTTCAAGACAGTTTTTTTGTTTTATGTTTAAAGCCAAGGATTATGTTAATGCCAAGGAGAGGAGAGAACGAGAGAACCGTCGAAAGAGATAGGCAAGCTTGAAGGTGTCTTAGAGAGGGCATTTGCAGAAGGTTGAGTTTTTAAAGAATTGGATTTCACAAGGTTCAGACGACCCCCCCGGAAATTCTTATATAAGGGTAATATATATATATATATTATATATAGTAGTAATATATATATATTATATATATATATATTTTTTAATCAATGATTACCCTGTTATAACAATGATTTGACATCTGAAGAATGAAAATGATGATAAAAAGAGGTATTCAAAAATTATAAATAAACCACCTAGGGAATGAGTAACAACGATTGCGTCGTGAAATCATTTAGCTAAATTTGTGTGCATCTTTCTAATAAAGTGAATTAAAATCAAATATACTTTGCATATAAAATGTATTGAATGTAGTACAACCCCATTTCATTTTCAATGTTTAATCAGTTTCTTTTTAATTTTCATGACACCCATAGCAAATTATGTAATTTGGGCTGGCAAATTATCTACTTTAGTTTGACTGGGATAGCCTTGATAGGCTTCTTGACTCCTTACAATCTTTATTTTCTTTATGTTGATATGACACCCTGGTGAATGGTTGAAAACATGTGTGTTAGATGTTAGGTGTTAAAATAGGAAAGCTTGCAACTACCTCCTTCCCTTAGTTTGAAGAATTCTACCTTATACATTATCAAAACCAACATATTTGTTGTCAGTATTATCAGTAGCTTATACTTTTAATTTCTTTAACCTTAGCTTGATGGAATACAAAAGGATATATCAATCTTTTCTAAATCATTAAACTGAGATTTATAAACTCTCTCAGCTATGAATACTAAAGCAGAGTATATTTTAAAAATATTGAATAAACGTGATTCTAAATTAACTATTTGAATTTTTAATTAATCAGACAAATTTTCTTATTTTTAGTATTTAACTTATAAAAGCAATTAACTTGCTTCATGTCCATATTAGCTAATGGTTAAATTAATTTCCACTTGCTCTTAAAATGTCTTAGTAGTTGAGTTCTTAACTAGTATTCTTATTTTATATATATAAACTAAGTCTTATTTCTGGTACTTTTTTTTTTTTTTTTTTTTTTTTAAATCTTTTTAAGGCCCTCGCATCAGCTTTCCTGATCCTGAAGTACTGATTGCCTTTTCTAAACTTGATTTAAATTTTTCGCATATTTCAAAACTGTTTTTACTAGTCACTTATCTTCAAACCCTGTTAAAAATTTGTTAGTAAACATTTTCAAATTTAAAACATGCCTTATTTTCTATTTCTGATGATTCTTAGCAGAGAGTTTGTTGACATCTCATTTAGATATGTGCAAGATATTTCAGTATGATATATACAGGTGGAGTGATTTATGAGATAAGCAGTGCTTGAGTAATATCACTGGTTAAAAGAGAGTTCCTCAGGGTTCTGTACTTGTTCTGTGCTTGGACTACTACTGTTCTCAATCTATGAATAAGGGAATAAATTATTTCTAAACTTGCTACTTTACAATAAATATTAATGGCTTTTGAAGAGGTTAACATAATTTCAAAGCTGTGGCTCCATTTTAAAATTACCCAGCTCTGACCCCCTTTTAGGCTTTAGCTTCTGCTCCATTTATACTTTTGAAATGATTAATTTTAGATTGTAAAATTAGTAAATATATTGTAAAAGATTGCATGTTACCATCTCTTTTATTTTCACTTACAAATATTCAATGAATTAATCCTATGTTACAAGTTGTGCATGTTATCATATATTGACAAATTCTAAAAATTTTAAGCTGCTGTCACTACAACCCAATAAAGCAAGTTCTAGGCTATATATTAACTATTAGTTCTTAATAAGAAACTGGTCTTTTTCAATATTATTATTAATTGTTGTTTAATTTTGTTTAAAAATTTTCACTTAGGATTCTTACTCGTTTTAGTACATAAGATATTTTTGTAGTATTTATATTGGTTGTACTTTCATTGTTACTACTATTTCAGTGAAAAATGGCCATGAATATTTCATAACCCAAAATTCTGGGTCCATGTGTTTAATTTTGATGTAATATAACTAGTTTCTGGTTTTAAAATATGTAATTCTTTTCTTTTCCAGTTCTATAAATCCTTGAAGTAGGACCTATCAAGAGAATATTATTATGGTTATTAAATCACTTGTAAGTACTACTTTTTTTTACACATTATCAGTGAAGTTATTTAAGTTAGCTATTAATTGTTTATTTTGAAGGAAAATGCTTACGCACATGTTATAACTCACTTTAATGATTTGTGACAATCAGCAGCTATGAAGTATATATTTAAACTTACTTTCTCTTTATCTCTTAACTACAACTCCTGTAACAACAATTAAGGTGGTCATTTTTTCTTGATGAAGAATATAATTTTGCTTTATTAAAATTAAAATTTCTACTCATTTCTCTGCTGCTTTGCTCTTTATTTTATCTGTTATTTATATATAATATATATATATATATATATATATATATATATATATATATATATATAATATATATAATATATATATAATATATATATATATTATATATATATATATATATATATATATTATATATATCTATAATATATATATTATATATATATATATATAATGCTATAAATATATATTATATGAACTTAATTTTAAGCCCATGATCCTAATTAATATAATTAAACAATAATAAACAATTCTGTTACACTTAAGGAAACATATACTAACTACAAAAAAAGCAGACTGGAACCAAAATTTCTCCCTGAATTTCCATAGAAAACAAACACAACAACCTATAATTCATCTCCAATACCTCAACACTAAATTTATACAGCTATACAGAACTTCACTTCACTAATTCAATAAGTAGCTAACCAAAACATACCTTGGGGATCCCTCAAAAAATACATGCACCAAACATTAAACACCTGAAATCTCAAAGCTGGTCAAACAATGTAACCTAATTAAAAAATCAAGCACAGGCAAAACACAAACAAACAATACCGCAATATTAAATAAATTTAAAATACACATCAAACAAACCTAACGAAAATTAAAACAAATCAAAAACAACTTTCAAACAATTTTCTAACAAAAACCTTCAGAACACAAACACCTGAAGTAATGTGGAAAAAAAACCAAAAAAAACATAAAATTTCTGAAAAAATGTAAATTTCGCCCCAATCGCCCACACACAAATCCATAAAAAATCCAAACTCTCTCAACTCCTAACAAACAAAAAACAAACCATAAAACATCCAAAACTAACACAAATTTTGCGAAACAAAATTGACTATCACACCGAATAGGAAAAATAATCAAATCCCTCAAGAAGATAGAAAGTAATCATGACCAAAAGCAACAGAAATAAACAAAATTACATGAATTATTCAATAATTGAGATTAAATATCGCAACCAGCAACCAGAACCTACAACCAGATCTCAAATATACATCTTAAGCACTTAGGGAACACCGCACTAACCCATTTAGCACACATAACACAGCTGTTTCCATTAAATAAAAATTTTAATTTTTCTACATCTGGAAAAGAAGCCATCATCATCCCAAAACTAAAAACCAGGAAAAGACCCCTCAACCCCCTCCTCCTATCGTCCAAATTTCACTGCTATCCACCTTATGTAAACTCCTAGAAAAGCTCATCACTAAACATAATAAACCTTCATCCCCAAATAGAACATTCCCAACACAAGTTTCCAGCAAAGAACTCAAATCTCCATCCACAACTGCTCCTTAACAAAAACCATTCAACCGAGGGTTAATAAATAGCTTAAATCTTCAGGAACCCCACACACAGCAACTACTATGTAAGCAATCACATAAACCAAAAGCACTTTTGATACAGTCCCAAGAGCGGCGAATCTAATTTCAGCAAAACACTAGTACAATCAAACTCCTCCACTAATTTAAGCTAGATAATGGTTAACCCATATTTCCTATCAGGGAAAAAACAGAGCGGCCAAATACAGAATATACAACAAGAATCACATCACAGTATAAAAAATGCGTACCTCAAGGAGCAATCCGCCATCCCCTAACCTAATTATTTATTGCACAGCCGATACTATCCAAAACCACTACAAACACCCCCACACTAAATATAACACCTACGCAGATGACAATCACCAATAAACCACCACACAATCACCAGAAAAATAAAAAAAAAAAAAAACCCCCCCCCCCCCCCCTTTAAAAAAAAGAAAAACCCCCCACAACATTCTTCTGACTCAATAACAATACATTAACAAAATTCAAACTTGGCTAACTGATAACAGAATGTCTGCATCTCAACCCCGCAACAAATCAATTCTTATCACAACTAACACACCAGACCGCAAACTTGGCACTACAAACCCCATAATATTTTTACAATATAGTTTATCCCAATAAACAAAACACCCAAAAAATTTTATGAGTAACACACTTTTTTGGGGGGGGGGGGGGACAAAAACAGACACCTAACCTTCACAAAACACATTGAAAAACATAAACAATCTTTTAAAAAATATAAAAACTAAACATACTACAGACCATAGCTAGCGCCGACATTAACAACAATAAACAAATATCCATCACCATGTACATCAATAAATATGTCCCCATCATTTAAATTACATGTCTAACCTGTAAATGGCACCCATAATATTAAACCAAGGGAAAGCTTGAAGAAAACTTCAAACCACCCAAAACAAGGCACTCAGAATTATAACAGGATGCGCAACTACAATTACCCCATAGACAAACATTTAGAAATGATAGGTACAACAGTTTCTAACGCTAAAACAGCCAAACACCCCAATTCCACACTGCAAAAAAAACTTTTTCCCCCCCAACCCACTACCCAACCCCTCAATTTTATAGAAAATTATTAAAAAAACACACACGTTTTCCCCTTCTTCCCAAAACTTATTAAACATCAAACTTTTCCTTACCCGTGAGGAGCAGCAACAGGGTCAAACATCTCTTTAATACAAACGGGAAATGCACTGACAACACATAACTGAAAAATTATTTAAGGAAACTGACAAGCCAAACAATATACTAATGAATCATCCACCGAGAAAATTTGCATCATTGAAATTCGACTCCTCTACGTTATATACAGTCCAATCATCTTTTGCCAAAACTAAGATCTGGCCACCACTCAAACAACCTGCAATATTACAAATACAGGGTTAAACTAGTGATGGGACGATTATGAAATTTTGCCGATGACGATTAATTGAAAAAGTATATTTTAAAATCTCTCTCTCTCTCTCTCTCTTCTCTCTCTCTCTTAATCTCTCTCTTCTCTCCTCTCCTGCTCTCTCTCTCTCTCTCTCTCTCTCTCTCTCTCTCTCCTCTCTCTCTCCTCTCTTTCTTCCCTCTCCCCTTCTTTCTCCTTTCTCTCTCTCTCTCCTGCTCTCTCTCTCTCTTCTCTCTCTCTTCTCTCCTCTCTCTCTCTCTCTTCCTTCTCTCTCTCTCTCTCCGTCTCTGCTTCTTCTCCCTCTCTCTCTCTCTCTATTCTCAGTTTTCAGCCAAGGCTCTTCTCTCTCGTCTCGTCTCGCGGTCATCTCTCTCTCTCTCTCTGCGGGTTTGTCTACCTCTCACTCTCGTCTCTTCTTCTTCCCCTCTCTCCCTCTCCTCTCTTCTCTCCTTCTCTCTCTCTTCTCTCTCTCCTCGTTCTCTCTCTCTCAGTCCTTCCCTCTTCTTCTCCTCTCTCTGCTCTTCTCTCTCTCCTCTCTCTCTCTCTCTCATCCTCCTCTCTCTCTCTCTCATCTCTTTTTCTTCTTCTCCTCTCTCATGATCTTCTCTCTCTTCTCTCTTCTCCTCCTCCCTTATCTATTCGTCGGTCGTCTCTCCTGCTTGCCTCTTTCTCTTCCTTTCGTCCTTCTCTCTCTCCTCTTCCTCTCGTCCTCTCTCTCTTCTCTTCTTCTCGCCATTTATTTCTTACTCTTTGGTCTCTCTTCTCTCTCTCTCTCCTCATCTCTCCCTTTCCTCTTCTCTCTCCTCGTCTTCTCTTCTACTCGGTTTGCCGCAGATTTCTCTGGTCGTCTCTCCTCTCGTCCCTCTCTCTCTCTCTCTTCCATCCTTCCTCCTTCTCTCCTCCTCCGTTCCCGTCTTCTTTCCCGTCTCTCTCTTCTTTCTCTCCCCCTGTCTCTCTCTCTCTCTCTATCTTCTCCATCCTCTCTCTCCTCTCCCTCTCTCTCCTCTCTTCCTTCTCTCTCCTCACCTCTGCTCTCCCCTCTCCTTGCCGTCTTCTCTCTCTCTCCTCTGATCTCTCTCTTCTTCTCTCCCTCTCTCCTCCTCCTCTCTCTCCCTCCCCCTCCTCTCTCTCTCTTCCCTCCCTCTCTTCTCTCTCCCTCTCCCTCTCTCTTCCTCTCTCTCTCACTCTCTTCACCCCTCCTTCTCCTCTCTCTCCCTCTTCTCTCTCCCCCCCTCTTCCTCTCTCCTCCCTC